>JARJDW010007687.1:0-20349 GCA_030264715.1 Adinopsis sp. GC000173 | reverse complement strand
TTCAGCGATTGTTAGAAGAAGGGATGAATAAATTTGTTGCAATTATTTAATGTTTGCAAAAATATAAAATATCCATAGTTGAAGCTCGATTATCCGCCAAATGAAAAAGTGCGGTATCAGAGTCAAGAGAGAAACCTCAATATTGTACTCATATTGAGAAGTTCGGTGAGTTCTCAGCTTCAACGAGGTGTAATCCGGTATATCGAGGTGACGGTTATATAAGATTATATAAACTTTCATTACATTTTGCAAAAATTTGTCGATTTTTATAAAAATGTTTATAGAAGAAATGATTTTCCAGCAATATTTAGTTCTAATTATACATTTTGCTAGCTAAAAGAGCTTTTATATCGCATTGAAGCTTTAGCTGGCCTGGGCGAAAGCAATTTTTGTATGGCGTGTGTATTACATAAATAAATAAGATGTGATAAAGCAGCCTAACGTATAGAGAAGATATAGATATACTTTACCGAATCAAATATCATATAGCGCAAAGCATCATCATGAGAGAGAAGAGCAAAAAAAATACTACAGCCTTGTACTACACACCAACCCATTACTCACAAGGGACCAAAAAGCTCCACTAACTTCTCCTTAGCGTCCCTTAAATGACAACGTATGAAATCGAAACCATACTCCTCTCGGCGAGAAAAAGAAGAAAAAATAATGTGAAAATATACAACCCGAACTCTACTCATCTCATCAAATCATGTTTTTACGAGCTATATATATCTACCTAAATCATTTTTCGTCCGATTGAGATTGCAATCAAGCGTTGTTAATTAATTAACGCACGGTGGGAAATGAATGTTAAATCTCTCTCGTTCAATTTACGGTTGCTTTACTTTTTACACAGAATAATAATAATAATAATAATAATAAAAAATATGTGTATCATTCATATAAAAATATAATTGTTTTGATTATTGTAAAAATTGGGTTCCAATTGAGAGAATCCGTTGAGTGCAAATTGCAGACGAAAACAACAACGAATCTGAATAAAATAAATAAATATATAGATAAAAAAAAAGAAACGGTAATAACAGTAAGTAAGTAAGCAACATTCCATAACAACACCCAATGTTGCTTGCTGCCTTGCTTTTTTTTCTGCGGTCAATGATTGTATATTGTCCACGCGAATCGTGCCTGTATTATAGTTTATATTTGTATAAATTTTTGTGCGATTTGTTAAAAGTTTATATTTTATCATTTTTCCCATGCGAATCGATTCTTTAAACGTTGGAATAATATTCCCCCGTTGCGTGTGTGCTAGATAAATAATAATAATAATAATAATAATAATAATAATAAAGAAAAAAAGCTAAATAATGATTTAGAGCCGATGGATTATGATTATATTAAACGACTTTATTGTTTGCGTCCCATCAGGGCTTAGGCGCGAGAAGGATCAACGGAGAAAATTAAACTTTCAGCCAACCAGTCAGCCAGCCAGCTCTCTCAGCTCTCAATGTATAAATAATTAATGCAATATGAGATGATGCGCATTGATAAATATTCAATTTCGTGGTCCGAAAAATGGAAACGCATTTCGATGACTATCGGACAAGTTGTGTTTTTTTCTTTCTTTGCGCTAGTTTTAATTTTAGATAAACAATTATCGGATGCATAAACATATCTAACAGTACCTACTCAAAAAATAAAAAATTAAATAAGTAGGCAACGAGAATTGAATTTTTACAGAAAATCGAATTATTTGTTCAATTAAATATCAAGTCTATTGTAAAATTTAATAATAAATTTCATTTACTTCCATTTCCGATGTCCTACATTAAATTTCATTTCTTGATTTGTAAAAATGAAATTCTATTAAATATTGAATTAAATATTAAAGTTAAATCACTAGGCAAACATAATTAACAACAATAAAATTATAATTTCTTTTTGTCTAACTTTTTGTATAAACATAAATTCAACGCAAAATCGTCGTAAACTAAAAAGGATTAATTTAAATTATGACAATTTTCTAAAATGTTTCTTATCACTTTAAGCTTGTACAACTTTAGTTATATATAAAAAAATTCTTTCGAGAACTACTTACTACACTACTACAAGTTTTAAAAACTTGCTGGAAAAACAACGTTAGTTCGTTAAAGAATGGGAAATAAATGTTGCTAAATATTAGTGAAGCATCAGCGTGTAAATTAAATTAAATAAGTTAAATATTAAATTGGTTTCAAGTGCTGCGTAAACATAATTAACAACAATGAAGATTAAAATTATTAATGAGCAATTATTTTGTTTAAAATAGAGAAAAAAAGTTAAATTATGACAATTCTCTAAAAAAATTCTTATCACTTTAAGCTCGTATATGAGTATTTTCTCATTTTCCGAGAACTACCAACCAACTAACTAGACTGCAACTTATATATATAAACTTCTTGCTGTTGCTGAAAACACGTTAGTTATCATCACTTAGGTAAATAATAGCAAACATCGGCTAAATAATAGTGAAGCAAACGTGTAATGAAAAATCATCAACGCGCTGAAAATTATAAGCATTAGAAATTTTCTGAAAGCAGCAAGTAAGAACAGCAGCATTGCCACCTTCTTTTTCTAGTCGGCCGTAATAATAATTCATAATTTGCGAAGCGATTAAAAAGTTTCTCGTCCGTCGATCTAGAGTGGCAAATTACAAGCCTCTACGACGACGTATGTATTTTTAATTAAGATCTCATTTTTTTGCATGATTTGATGATTAAAATAGAGTTTTGTGTTTTTTGTTTCTGCGTTTACACTTTGGAGCGCCGCGTTCCCCTGTAATTATATTTCGTATCAATGCGAATTAATGATACGTTGAAAAAATTAGTTTAGAGTTGTATGTGTGTGTTGTGTGTTGTTTTTTGCGTATAATACTGGAAATGATTTCGATCGCAGTATATCACTTTTGCCTTCAAGGTTGTTGCTGTATTATATATGTTATTTATTGAGAGAATACGCATCGCCACATATATAATTTGTAAATTAAATATTGTGATTCCTGATTTTACGATGTGAAATAAATTATTGGTGTGCAAGCAAAAGCGCGCAGCACGCGGTTTTTACCATCATCGCACACAAACGAACGCACATAATTGTCTCCTCACATACATACAACAATGTGGTCATCGGTTGCGCTCAAAATGCAGCAACATTGAGATACAAAAAAATCGGTAAATGTGTGCGTATAAATCTATTTCAACAATTTGGCTTACTTCTTCTGGTGTTCGGTTCACACATTTTCCTTATTACCTAGTTATTTTCCGATTGATGGTAATTAATCGGTGTGTGTGCGTACGAAGGCGACACATTCCGCGCTCGTTTCATTTCCTTTTCGCCGCACAATGATACCAGCAATAACAACAACAACGCATAGTTATTTAATGGAAATAATAATCATTTTTGAGTCATTTTTCAACACCCACATATACGAAAAAGTATAATATTAGAGATTGTCAAATATATACATTTTAATTAAGTCACAATAGTTTAGCGATGTTTGAAGTGATTAATCATATTCTATACATTGTATATTGAAATTTCGTAATCGATGCAAATGAGGCAAGAATAAAAGAATGAAGAAAAAAGAGCGTTAAACAAACATAGAAACTGGTTGTTTCACTGCCAAACAAACAAACATTTTATTACCTGGTACAAGTAAATGACTTAATAATTAATGATTGATTATGTCTAATACGTCTTGAGTGGCTATAAATTTCGCTAATAGATGCGCATTGTGTTGCTTACTCGGCCCGAAGAAATAACAGATGGTAGTAGTGGTCATAGTATGTATGTATGTAAAAATAGTAGGAAGTGTTACATTGAAATTTTTGTTTGAAATACAGTTTTAACTATCATTTAAGCAAAGCGATTTTTTCTGTCAACGCTTAATGCGCAAAGTTATTAGTATTCTATTGTATCGTCGCGATGACGACTAACTAGCTTTCAATTTCATTGTGAACTTACGTATTATAAGTATCAATGATGAGGATGATTTTTTTTGCGTGGCTCCTAAATAAACTCTCTCAACTCGACGAAAAACACCCGTGTATTTTATATAAAAATAAATCCCAAGGCGAGCTGGGGCGGCAAGCTCACGTTGCCGCCACGATTTCAAAGAATCAAGAAATTATCAAAGCAGCACACGGGCATGGTGCGGCGCTTTGCTTTTTCGCATTTTCGCAATCCAAACGCAAAGCAGCACACGAAAGCAGTTTATTTGCATTCATAAGAAAATTAATTACCAGCTAACACAACCACACATTTTTTTTGAAATAAATATAGTTAAAATACAAGTTTTTAGCAAACTAAATCGCAAATTTTGATAGGAATGTAGAAATGTTGTAAAATTATAAAATTAAACACGAAACTTTTTAGTTTTTATGAACTTTAAATCAATTTTAAAACTAAAATAAAAAATTGATTTGCCTGATCGTAAAAAGCGAAAAAGTATGCACGATAAAATGTAAGAAAAAATCGTTGGATTTTCATGAGCTAGCTAAGCTTGTATACTAGTATTTTTGCTTCTTCTTCTTCTTATCACACATTTGCTCATGTGTTTTTCCAGCTGTCCTCATATATCAAGTCCGTACGTCCCCGGCTTCGTCTTGATTAAATTGAATCACGGCGGCGTTAATTTAAAACTTTATCGGTAATTATATTACCCGAGAACATAATTAATGAATCGTAGAGAAAATCTAATCGGCATGAAAAAAAATATGATTGAAAAACACAAACAATTCGATGGATAATTGAATGATAAATGTGCGATAATAAGAGAGGAGGAGAAAGAGAGAAGGAAGGAAGGCGGAAAAAAAACAAGGTGGTGTGGCGGCGGCAAAGAGAGCTTATTGAAAATATGATTTATGAATGTATTAAAGGAAAAGGTGATGAAATGAAATCAATAAGTTACGGTTTTTGCAAATGGTCTTGCTGAAGCAAAGTCGCCGCGTGCGAAATTCATGAGTATGTAAAGATGGCAATATATACGGTAGATATAGCCTCGTCACGAAATTTGAAATGCTTACATATGTAAATGTATCATGCTAGGAGCCTGTTTTCTATGCATGCAACCGTTTCATTTCCGGATTCCTGTCAGTTATTTTATGTGTGAACGAACATCGAAACCTTTACCTCCCAAAAAATATTTATGCGCGAACGTCCAATATCCCATTTTTTACATACTACGTACATAAGATAGCAGGCCAACACACACACACACACACATTCACAAAACAACGTCTAATGATTAATGTGTTTCGAGGAACGATATCAATAAATATTCATTGAAAAAAAATAATATTAAACTACAACAACAACGGCAGATTTTTACCATCTTCTACATCATTTAATTTCGTCGTGTGGTCGTCCCCGAAAAATAATTAATTTTTTCGTTTTATCTTCGAGAGGCTGGCGACGCGCGATGGATTGAAGGAATTATACAGAGAAGAAGCGAAGAAGAGAAGAGGTGAACAACTTGTTAAAGCGTGCATCTAACATACGGACACACTTTATTGTTAATCATTTTTTTCCCACCGAAAAGAGGAGAAGAAAAAACGAAGAGTCGACGCAGCGCCTCTTCTTCTTCGTCTTCTTCTTCTTCATCAATTGACGATAAAATCGAATCTACAATTTCTCAATTATAATAATTTTTTTTTTATTCAACCCAACTAATAAAACTGAAATTACGAAAGCTTCTATTAAATTGATCTCGCGCGAGCCATCAATAGCTTGTAATTTCAAATCGATTACGATCGGTTTTCGGTTTTGTAATAATTAATTACATCGACTAATAAATAATTAATTATATGGTTGAGGCATTGTCAAATAAATTCTTTCCTCTTCTGTGAAATCCAATAAAATTGAATTATTTGTTAACTTTATTTATTTACTTTTTTTTTCAAATCAATTAAATCACGCAGCATCAGCAGTAATCTACAAATTATGATTAATAATCATTTGTACGATTTTCATGACCTTAATAAGATTTTATGCAACGAATTGATAAATAATGGGTGGATGGTTATCAGAGCGCGTAGTAATCAAGCACAGCAACGCGCTCGGGCTGGCTGCTTATCAAACTTTCGGACACATTCATGCAATACACACACATATTGCTTTTTTTCCATTTTAAATGATCAATTAGACGTGCTGACATCCGATTTAATTATTGATAAAAGAAACAATAAGCGAAGATTTATTGTTTTTTTTTCCTTCTACTTCTTCTCACTAACAGCTTATACAAACATGCAATCATCAGGTACGTGGATTGTCCAAAAAGTTTCAAGCTTTTTTTTTGGTAATTTTTAGTGCAGCCTCAAATTATTTTTTTAAACATCACCACGTGTCACTTAAACTAAACATTTTTGATAGATTTTCATTAAAATTGATTAAATATATAGAAAACCATTTGTTTTTCGCCAATTTCTACTAAGTTTTGATGAAAATCAAAGAAAAATTGAAAGAAAAATTACTAAAAATGCTGCAAACTTTTCGAATCACCCACGTATTGTATTAAGGTCGTATATCGAGGTAATATTTATTACAAATAAAATCTAATTTGATTAACTTTGAATAAAAAGCGCATCAATCAATCGTTGGTTGGTTGGTTGGTACAAAAACCTAGATATTTGCGTTTGGTNATTATTATTACGCTAATCATTTTCTCTCTATCATATATTTTCAATATTAATTGAACTATTCAAATGCCGTTAATAATTTGCGCGCGTTGCGCGCTAAACGCACAAGCATCACATCACAAGAGAGGAGGAAACAGCCGTCGTCGAGTTGTTTTTTTGTTTTTTTGTTTTTTTGATTTGATGAAAATGCATAAAAAGCGTCGTGTCGGTGTCGATTCGTTATGATTGATTAACGAATCAATGATTAAATGCGATTTAAAATTTATATTAAAAAAAAACTAATTCATATTATTAGTTGTTGATAATTAACTAATCGCTCACGCTATAAAATTGTTGTTTTTTTTCTAGTTGTTTGCGATTTAAATTAAATAAAAAATAAATAAAAAAACTCATTGTTTGAATGCATATTTATATATCAACAACATCGCTTCACGTACGTATAGTGTAGTTTTCGTCGTCGTCGTGTGCATTTTTTTGTCCAAATTACGTTACGTAATAGAACTTAATTATATGAAAACATACGATACATAATTTTTATAAATTATCTTTTTACTCACACACAAGACAGAGAGAGAGAGAGTGGAGAGAGAAAAAAAGAAAAAAAAAGTATTATATCTTACAAAATCTCACCAACAAACTTATTTCCTCAATCCTCCTCCCACTTTTTTTTTCAACTCTCATTAACAAATTAAAGATGCCTTTAATGATTACAATTAAAACACTTGCCCGTTTTATTTTTCATAGATATATGGGAATCAATTAAGTTTTGTAATGTAAGATGCGAATGTAGAAGTCATTTAACGTTCCGATAATTAAATGTAATGTTGAACAAAAAAAGCCAAGGCATATCATCGCGATGCATTTTCTTTGCTAGCGCTGGCTATTAATAAATAAACATTATTGCGCGCGCGGGGCTCTGTTCAATGAATGCCATGCTATTAGTTCGATTTTATTATAAGAAGAGAATATTTACAAAGTAGTTTATGTCAGAGCATGCTTGATATACATATTTCATTAAAATCAGAATCAAGAAGCAAATTTTAATTGCCGTTTATTATGCACATTTTACGATTCAAACATGAAATGATAAATTTTTAGGTTGCTCGCCGACAACAGCCAGCAACTAATTACCATTGTACGAATATGACAACATTAAACTGTATGATGTATCAATAGAGGGCTCATGCAAATAACTCACTCGTAGTGTTCTTTTTTTCTTTTGCTGCTTCTCGTCTCAATACATTAACTTTAATTAATGTCATCATTACGACATGCATGCCTTCCTGATAAATACAATTTTTTCTACATGCGCATGCTGCCGCAGAGCAGCGTTTTTATTACCATCCAATTAAATCAAAAATTTTTGTCCACAACGTCGGTCGGATGGGCCATGCCAAGCCAAGCCAAGTTCTTGTACTGCTGTTGTCTTGTCGCAACCAGAAACAAGTTAATAATATACTTATTTTAATAACGTGAACGTTATTACATAAATTTTACATTTAATACACCATGCGGTAGTAGTAATTATTATATAAAATAAATTTCGAAAATATTTAAATTTTAAAATCGTTTAATTGTAGTTTAAAGGTACACATATTTTAATTTCGCTTTGTACGGAACCGCTGCGCTATTGCTCTCTCAAGTACTTCTATATAGCGATGTGTTAATTCTAAATTAATTTAATTTAATAATAGTTGAATTCACATATAATATGCAATAAATGCAAATTTCCAATTTTGGCAATCGTACAAGCGAGTCGCACAAGTAGTAATAATAATCGGGCATAGAGCATCGATTTTTCAATTCAAATTGATATTTATGTATTCTGTCTGATTGAGATCGGCGATTTCCTGTTACATAACGTTTCGACGATGATGATTAAATAGCTGCAATTTTTTAATAATGAAAAAAAATGGAAAATAAAACTAAATAGTGATAATTAATTAAGCAAATACAAGCAGATTTATGCACATTTTTCAATTAAAAGCCAATCGTTTAATACTTCCGATGGTATGGTGTAGCATCCTGTTTTACGAAATTTATAATAATTTTTTCTATATATGTGTATGTAGAGTATAATCATTTGCATGTGTGTGGTTTTGTAGTAGCTTTTTGCTTAAAATTCATAATATACAAAGTTTAAAATGTTTAATTCTATTAATTTTTTAACTGTAGTAAAAACACTGTGTTCAAAATGCAAAAATAAAGTTTGAACCTGGTAATATGATTAATTTTAGTTTGCTGATTGCATTGATATTAATTATAAGCCAATCAGTATAGCAAGCATTCTGTTTTACGAATTTAATCTTTTACGTGTGTATGTATGGTTTTTTCTGTAGTTTTTCGCGGCGTAAAATTGAAAATATATAAAGTTTGAAATGTTTATGAAATGAGGATAGCAGGATAGAATGGATAGTGAGACGACGACGACGACGAATAATCCATCACAAATTCACTTGACATCAACATGGTGGTGTCACGTGCATCATCTTGTAGCGCCGCCGTATCCCCGGCCATACATACATAATTCATAAGAGGAGCCGTCGTCGTACCAGTGTATGTGTACGTACGTACGATATGCGTTACACAAACTCTACATTAATACACAATTCAATGATATTGAGTTAGTGTTGTATATATATATATGTGTGTGGAGGATGTATGTATATGTTCGCCCCGAACGCAATGTAATGCACGGAAGAAGAAAGCTGCTGCAAAATTTATTAACGAGTCATTACATTTATTCAATAACTAATTGTGAACACACAAAATATTACTTGGCTGAACATTCAAGATATAAATCATTGCACATTGAACCCACATTACACTACCATCATCATATCGACTTCCTACTCCTCTCTCGGCTCGGCGAGCGAGCGCGCGCGCGAGAACGATATTTTCCACTTATTACAAAACACAAAAAATCCATGTTGGGGCATCACATTTAATTGCGTGTGCAAATATAAAAACAACAACAGCACAAAACGTACAATTTGCGTTGGAAACAATACAGTTATTGATTCAAAATTTATGCAAATATAAATCGCTCAAGTATGTAAAAAAGCGTTAATCACCATTAAGCATTTCCTGTGTGTTTTAGTGTTTTAACACCGCACTCAAATTTTTAGGATAATTAAGTAACCGGTGTTTTGTTACTCTTGCTGCTGCTAAATTACAACAAGACCTCGCCGCACACACACACATTTTTTTTCCATTCCTCTACTCTCTGCGTTGGTTTTTTACTTCATTCAATTATATTCTATTCGACACTTATATTAAGCCATAAAAACGTACTTGGGTAACGTTTAATCACTCACATAAAGCGAGATTTGCGCCAAGCGATAGCAACAATTTTGTTTGTTTCTGCGGCCTAATAACATGAATTGCGTTTATGAAAAGTGAATAATACACCTCTCTCATTTTATGTAGGTATACGTATATGAAATTTACTGAAACGTAACGGGCGGATTCGTTGTTTGTGCATGTGTGCGGCGCTTAAAAAATAAAAACAAATAAGCACCATATTACATTAATGCTCTTTTATTTAAAATTCATGTAACATATATAGGTAGACATAGGTACTAGTTTACGATTAGAATCTGATCCGAAAATGATAGGAAATTATATTATGGCTGATGTTACTTATTATATTATACGCTATTGAATCGCCTAAAATAATAATATTTCTGCAAAAAGAGGCGCGCTTGTTATTTATCAATATAAGACAAATAAAAACCAAACTATATGTATGTTGTTAAAATTGCACGAGAGAGCGCAATGTTCAATTTTTGCACAACGCACACACAAAATAATGTTTAATTTAATCGTCGGTATAAAGGATCATGAAATTCACATTACGTGCAATTGGATTTGGAAAACAGAAAAATTCTGTATAATTTTGCTAGCTAATTACACAACATACACTTGAAGAAGAAAAAAAGTAGGTATATTTTACTTTACCATGGTGTGTGATTAAACATAACAATCCTACCATTTAATATTCTGCAATTAAATTAAATTATTTTTATTACATAAATAATATACACACACTAAAACAAATCACATTTTAATTAGTAATAAAATTGTTAATTTATGCAAATTTCATAAAAATCGAGCTTTCAATTCCATTGTAAGAAAAAAATACCACCTTCGTCGTTGCAAGTATACAAAATGAAGCGATTACGCTGGCACGATCAAAAATCAAAAGCAACAATAATAGAAAGTATGAAGAAGACGATGCAGCAAGCAACTACGTCTCATTGATTTCTGATTAATGCAAATAGGAAAAGAGCGGAATGTTGCCGTAACGATGTCTATCATTTAGCAGACAAATAAGACGTAACAACAACGCTGAACTGAACCACACACACACACATAAACATATATATCTATGTATAAGAAAAGACAAAACGATTGCGCGCTGCGTTTAATAATAATATCATATCGTCGGCCCAAGGCCGAGAGCGGCAATTAGCGCGCGATGATCAAACGTCATTATCATTATCAATGCGCGTCGCGCGACCCAAAAACCGCAATTTTCCGTACACTTCATTCGCACTCTAAGAGCGCAGGTACATACCGATCTATTATTACAATGTGAGAATAAATTTTAAACGACATGTATTATGTTGTGTGTTGTGTTTTTGAGAGCTGCTATTATTGTCATTATTTAAACGACAAGCAAACGCAATTAATGTGTGGTGGTGGTGATGAGTCAAAAATCGTCGCCAATTTTTGTTTGTTAGGTGTAGTGCTGCGGGTCCACCCACTCGCGCACCATATTGCCTTGTCCATGAAAGTGTTTTTGTCATAATACCGGGGGGTCATTGCCACAACAAAACGAATTAATTTTTTGATTGTTACCTACACACATGTTTGTATTACTTAGCCAAGACAACGTTTTGCAGAGCACATCAATTCAACAATCTTGTTGAAATTTACGTTTTGTCACATATTATCGATTTCATCATATCGTCACATAGATTACGGCAAGCGCGCAATAATGATCGAGCACCACCGCAATTTCAGCGCAATCAAATTTTCACACACAATTTTGTCGAATTTATTGTTTTTGCAATATATATCGCATTGATCAACTTGCATGTGTGTGTGTGTGTATATATATCGCAAAATGCATAAATTAATTTCGATGCGCGATTTGTCCATTTGGTCGAAGAGAGGAAAAAAACACGATTTGGATCGTTTTACATCATTTACATATATTAATGTATAATTAATATGATAAATAACTGATTCGTAATTATATTTTCATTAACGTGATTTTTTTCAAAAACGATTTGCGATTTTGATTTATTTAATCGCAATTAAATGCTAATGATGTTGACTTTTTGCTAATTTCATTGATCGAGTGCCACCACCTAAACTAAGGTGTAATTAAACATTTCGCTTAAAGGATATAAATGTAACAGAGATAATGTATTTTTATAATCATTTACTACAATAATAAAAAAAGAACGAGGCTTAATATTAATTCAATTTTAATTGTTGAAAATTATGAAGCAACAGCTCTCGCGCGCTCGCGCTCACACAAGTAATTTTCCGCAAATAAATTGTTCTTGTCTTCTAGATTCTTGTACATAAATTTCTAGATGACTTATTGATGAAGTGCATAAGTTGTCTATGAGTGTATAAGCATTATAATTAAATGTGTCAGAAAATATAGTGACTCAGTGGAGTCAAGAAGAAGGAGTTGTTTGTTATTATTTTCTTCTTCTTATATGTGTTTCTTGTCATTTATTTTATTTCCTGAAAATCGTTTCTATTTCTTCTCGTTTTTTTCTCTCTTTTTCGTTTCGAGCGGCGGTGCAGTGCGGCGCGGCGCACAGCTGGTTACATTTATCTACATTTCAGATAAAATTATTTAATCAAAACAATGCACATTTTATTCTATAAATTAACCGTTACATCTTGTTAATGTGTAAATTATTTAAATACAGAAAAAAAGAAATAAATATATATCTATCTCTAAACAACAAACATGTGATGTTGTTGTTGTTGTTGTTGTAGATCCAGATGATGGAAATTCAGCTTGAGAAGAGATTTAATTGTTTATGCTTCTCATTCTGATTAAATCGCCGAATGGAAAATGAATTAATACAAATGCACGCACATTCAGTTTTTCACCCATCGCAGCAGCAGCAGCAGCAGCAGCAACAAGCCTTTTATTCATTCGAATGCAAATGAATTAAATTACAAGTTAAATGCACGTTGTTTTGTGTGTTTCTTTAGTATCAAAATTGTAATTAAATTTCGTTTTGCTTTCGCTATTTAAAACGAGGCGAAAAAGGAAAAAAACATTGAAGCACAAGCACACAAGTAGAAGAAGACTACGACGATGATGAAGAAGATGAAGAAGAAGAAGAAGAAGAAGAAAACACAAAGTATTCAAGAGTTTTATGTGTGCGCTTCTAGGCAACGGTAAAAAGATATAACTTGGAAAGTTATTTGCAAATTTTCGTAATTATATTTCCATAAAATGGCATTTCACTGCGTCGTAAAGATTTAATCTATCTCTTTCACAAAAAAATATTTTTTTAAACAATTTACCAAATCAAATATTCATACAGAAATGATAAAAATAATAATAATAGTAACACAAGAAAACAACGAGGAGAAGACGAATGATGTGTATGTACGGCGAAGAAGAGACAGACGCACAGCACACACACTCACACTCGCACGCATTGAGAATTGTCTTTTTATTTAAATTCACTTTTTGAACAAAGCAAATCTCTTTTAAGGAACTCTCGTACAAAAGAGTTACGTTTTCTAAAAGTTACTGTTCTTGACAAGATAAAAGACACGAAAACTTTTTGCGTTTGGGAAGTAAGGAGAGCGGCGAAAAAATACATATTATAAATCTCGTAATTACGCGCGCGCTATTTTATTTTATCATTACATGTATATAAAAAAAATCAATTTCACTCTTTTATACGTGAATAAAATTTAAACGATTAATTAGTATTAATAATATTTGTCCGGTTTGTTGACACTACTCGAAAAAAATTCGCTAATAATTCGCTAATTAATTTTTAATAACAATCATTTAGTTTTTTTAAAAAAAAGTATAATTAGAAATTTTTTGCAGGCCACATCCTGTACCAATATTTTTCGCCAAAAAATCTAATAATAACGCTTAATTATCTCGCTAACCGATCAATTTAATAACGATGATGATGATGATGATGATGAAAAAGTTTTCAGTTTCACTTGATCGGAACTCCTCTCTCGCGCGCAATAATGCGCACCGGCAGTGAAAACAATAGAAATTTTATTAGTGCAGATTGAATGATTACTCCTATATACATCGATGTGTATGAACAAAACGAGAAGGAGGAGGAGGAGGAAGAGGCAGGGAGAGGAAAGGCGGAAAAAATGGTATGTAATATGTACGATGATAAAGAGTAAAGGTGAGAATAAATTCTTCTTCTTCTTCTTAGTTGGGTTGGTTGAATGGCAGTGACCTGGACCTTACCTTGCAAGGTTCAGGATATGGCTGTTTGGCTGTTTTCGTCGTAGACATACATGACATGACGATGTGCGAGTGTGTGCTACAAGAAGCGTGTCGATGAGTCACCCGAGTATGTGTAACATATGAGGTAATGGAAAAACGATGTTGTCTCCTTCACCCTTGGGATCAATCTCTCAATATATATGATCTGCTGGGCTGTGCAGCGGCATCATCCCGAGACGTAAAACCGTATAACGACGATAATATTACGCGCGCGCCAATTTATATCTAATTATTGCATTGCCAGGAAGTAATCGTGCAAAATACATACATAGTTACAATTATCATTTTTGCTCAAATCTAATTAGGCGATTTGTCAAAATCCGCTTTCCGTAATTTGTTATATACTGCATATACATATATATGCAAGACGAATGGATCGGAATGTGCTCCCAATGCGGTTGGCGCAATTTTACATTTTCGCTAAGTTATTGTTGCGAGATGGCAATATTATGACCTAAAAGGTTAGGTCAGGACACTTTCCAAGTAACACACAAATATATATATAAAGATAGATATATAAAATATAGTATATAAAAACAATGGTGGAAGAGAACTGTACGTGCGTTCGCATCGTGATGTATTGCTGATTTCAAATTTGGAATCTGGGACGCGCGCGCTTGCGAATGTTTGGACGTCGACTACGACGACTGCGACCGATGAAATTTTCTTTCAATCAAAAAAGTAAAACGCGAAACCTATATTTGGAATATTGTGTTGCCTTTGGAATTCCGCAAATCCTAAACATTGTAAAATTACTTTATTGTCTTTTGCTAATGGTACCAATTTATCTTTATCGATTTTTCTCCGGCTGGCTGTTTCTCAAAACGCTAAAACCTAAGTATCACACAATTTATTAATCTAATAGCGAAACGTTTTTTGAAATTCATCTTTCACTTTATGTTATTCGATCTAAAAAACATACACACACACACACACACATTTTGTTAAAATGTAATTTAAAGTTTTTGCGTTTTGCTATTTGATATTCCATCAAATAAATCAATAAAAAATATCGTATTCCACCGCATACGCTCAAACGCTTTTTTTTCCTATCTGTCTGTGTGTATGTTGTTGCTATTAACTGCCTACATTTGGAAATAGAATTTAATAAATATGATAAATCCATTAATTATATGAATATAAACGGCCTAATCGTAAGTACATACGTAGTAGGTATAACATGTATACGCATATTTTGCGTCTTTAATTATTAAGAGCATGCAGGTATTATATATTATTCTAAATAAGCTGAATGCGTTTACTCCTCTTTAACGAAAATTATAAGTTAGTTTAGCTTGTGCTGCATTTTCATCTATATATTACATCATTTTCTCTACACACTATTTATTATCATAGCGTAGAAGTTACAATTTTAGATGATTTATATAAAGACTTTTACGAAATAAAAAAAAATGGTAGTAAGTAATAATAAAACATATATGGGGAAGAGCAAACTGGTAGTATGCGTATAGACATGGTAGAAAAAAATGTAGCATATTTCTATAATTCATATAAAGTTTATATTTTGTTGTGAAAATTTAAATAAATAACACACGAGCGCACGTCCAATTTTTCTGATACAGTTGGAAAATAAATTTCTGAACCGGTTACAACAGAGTACAGAAAATGCAATGGAATCCATAATTCTTATACGATTTGACATGAATATACGCACACGGTTTCTAAAACGATTAAAACATTTATATGCAACATATGTATTATTTTGCTTTTTATTTTTATTTTCGTTCTTCAGCGCTCGAGAACGAAATTGTTGCTGTTGTTGTTGTTGTTTGTTGCTGTTGTTGTTGTTGTAACTGAAGTCTTCTTATATAAGAAGAGACGACGATGGAGGAATTCTTCTCTCCTTCTATACAACATATATACATGCGGTGTATAAATATTTTCCATCTTAAGCATAAATATTTCATTTAATGATATGTTGGAGCAGTTGCTTATCTGATCATGTGTGCATTTGTAAATGACAGTATCAATAACCAACATATTTGTCCTGAATCGCCCACGAACGAACGACATGCGACACCGGATTTCTGCTGCGACAACGTCGTCGTCGTCGTATAGTCGCAGTCATCGTCGCAAGCTTGCAAGCAATCGCAAGGCACGTTTCGCAACGAGCGTGAAAATATCTAAGCAGAAAAATCTAACACAATGAAATGGGAGAAAATATTCAATTTCGTACTTATATATATATGTATGTGTACACTCTTCAAGTGCGATAACGTTTAATTAATAAATTGATGCTTGTTTATATGTGTGTGCAAAACAACAACACAACAACAGCACAACATCCTTTTTTTGCTTATCGCTTCTCAATCATCTCAATCTCTCAAGAAGAAGAAGAAAAAGTGGCGGAGTGGAATAGAAATAATAATAAAAATAATGCGCGCACAACAACATTCAGATATTAGCTAGTATGTAGGTGTAGTACTGGCTGCTACTATACCAACCCCATTCGTCCATCCATCCTACATCCCTCATCACAAATGCGCGCCTTTTTACTTACACCCTCTCTCTCTCTCTCTTTCTCCCACTCTGCAATTACCTTGCCTTCATTCTAATTAATCTAATTTTATTAATCACACAACCCTTTTCTCATTCTTCAATCCAATTACGCTATACATTTTTTTGCTCTTTAAAACTTTTTTAGCCGGCGAGAGGAGAGATATATCCAATTTTGATGCTTAATCAAACAGTTTTTTTTTAGGTGAATCTCGGAGGGAGTCTGTTGTAAAATATAAATCACTACGCTAAAAAGTACAATTATTTTCTCTACGCATTAAATGATCGTTCTAGTCATTTCTACCTCTCCATTCAATACAATAATAAATAATTTTAATGGTTTTTTGTACTTTGCCACTCTACTATGTATTAAATATGCGCAAAATTAACATTGATTGTTTGGTGGCACATTGGCGGAAAAGTAACTTATCAATCGCCGGCGAACGTAAACAATGGTGTAAAACAAAACGGAACGGCACGGCGGCGCGGCACACCATTCCTTTTTGCACACAAACGACACACACAAAGGGTGAGGCCTTTATTGGCAATAATTTCGCGTATTAACTGCATTTACATTTTAGCGCTAATAAATTTCGTGTTTAATCGTTTAATTATTGATTAAATTTTAGTTAGAATGTGCGGCGCTCGCTCGTTAAAGGCAACTGTAGTAAAGATATATTATGCAAGAATGTGTTAATAAAATTCTGATTAATACAACACACAATTGTTGTATATATTATAATGTAAGAAATATTAATAAATCAAAAAATAAAAAAGTTTTCTTCTTCTTGGCTACAATATAGTAAATTTTGCGAGCATATGTAAATTGTTTCATACTTGTTCGGTTTTTTATCTTTTTTGGAAGGGAATTTCAACGAGAGATTGGATATGTGGTGTGCTGTGTGCGGTTTTTGCGTAAAAAGGTATAAATTGAAATAAAATATGTGAAAAGCCACCTTTATCCGGCTCGTCTCTGCTGCTGCCTCCTCAATTGGAGACATTTCCATAAATGCAGAAGAATATGTGTGTCTGCCTCTCTGTGTGTTTGTGTGTATGTGTGTGCGCGAAAAGTGAATCGTTCAACATGGGAGGTATTTTATATGATATTGCTAAAGCTTAAAGCACATACCAATTAATTACCATTGAAAATACACCTACCATTTATAAATGCAGTCATTAAATCATTGCAAAGGAAGAAGAAGAGGAATCGTTGCGTTTCGAGAGATGATGCAGAAACAAGGAACGAAAATATCATTTTATTTTTGCATATACATACAATATATGTGTACTCGTATGTATACAAAGTGTATATATACACAAGGAGAGAGATTTTATATTATAAGTCAAGCACTAAATAGAGTTATTAATCTTTACAGGTGTCAGAACCAATTATAATACTTATATGAAGAAGATAAGCAACTATTGATGCTAATCAAACAATATAACAAATTGAAACAAATATTTACATAAAATCTTCCCAAGACTATTATTTCCTTAATAACTAATAAAAAAAGACGAAACGTAGCAACAACAACAGCAGCAACAACAGCAACAACAACGCGTTGTGTTGCTTTTTTGTGTGTGTGTGAGATGTCTTGTATTCAAATTATATACGTAACATATAATATGACAGGATAATGCTTTTTAATAGTCTTGTTTAACAAATTTTTCATTCATGCCTAATAGTTTCCTTTCCATTTAAAAAATTGTTATAATTAGAGAAACGAAATCATTGCCCATTCTCTCTCACATATACATGCACCTACCTACCTATATTGATAATCAGTTATAATTCATTCTTAATCAAGTTTTATGTCTTTCTTAAACGTGCACCAACAACCGAACAACTATTATTAAATCTTTAAAATTGAAAATTGGATTATGAAATGTGTAATAGTTAAACGTAAATGGATGCTCATTTAAATTCTTTTAAATTATAATGCTTCACGAGATAATATTTTCTTATATTTTTTTATTTATTCAGTTAAATATCTTTGTGGGTATATAAATTGTTCGTTCGCTAATACCCATAAGTCTTAAATATTTTCGCAGTTAATTCGCCAAACTGTTTTACTCGTGTGTGAATTTTTTATCCATCGATGGATGGATAGATAGAAAGAGAATGAGAGATGCAAGTAAAGGAAGACGAAGAGGAAGAAGAAGGGCTCGGGCGTATGTATATACATGTGTGTGTTCGCATATACAATTTCATGGATAAGAAAGTAAAGATTTATCTTGTCAAGATGTGAAATATTGAGTTCGTATGTGCACTTATAGTTTATGTATTGGGTAAATAAGAACAGAAGCAGGTGAAAAATCGCACACCTACAAGTAAAATAATCACAATATGATAATATCTTAACATTGATTACATATTGGATGGTAGCAATTATTCATCAAACCGGGCAAAATATGTATTTATGAGTGAAATTAATGCGCGCCCATTTATAATATTCTTTAATAATAATAAATAAATAAATAAAGTCGAGTAAAGAGAAGCAGCAGCAGCAGCAGCAAACACAAACAGCATGGATGAAAAAACGAGAAAGAGGAACAATTTTGCGCTCGTTAATTAACCAAACGAATCGCATTAATCATGATAGTTAAACACGAAAAAATATTTTTCAGTTTGTTGTGTTGTTACTATTAAAATCATTCCCATAACAAATATATCCGACATTTGACGACGACGACGACGCTTCCTTATTTTATTTTATTAGTGGCTCTAAAACAGCAATTATACATACTCACTACCAACTATTAAAAAATTATTAATTACAACACACACGTATACTACATGGATATATGTAGGTATATGGAATACATAAAAATAACATCATTTCGATGTAATAATCGCGTCTAATCATACTGCTACATACATAGAAACACAGCTACTTGGTAATAATTATATAATACGATTTGATTAAAATGGTAATCGCTGGAAAAAACGTAACAAACATAATAAATATTTTTATGAATCGAATGCAATTTGTAACTATATTTTATATACCGACCGTTTTATTTTAAACCCAACCGTTTTTATTACCCTGTGAAACATTCAATCAGAAAATTCTTTATGTTTCATTTATAACGACATACTAAATCGTATATATATATATAGCCGGTAATAGGTACTACATTCATTAAAACAAATTTAAAATATTTAATTTATCGCTAATAATTGCATAAAACATTATTGTTTTGTGTTTGTTTTTTTGCTTTAATTTCATGGATGTTTTCGGATAAATAAATGAATTGATGACTAAAGTAGGAAACGTTTCGTCTATCAAATACACACATACATATCAACATGCCAATTAATTCACTTCAAATAATCGTAAATCAATGCATTTATTATGCGCGGCATTTAATTAGGCGCTAATTATTAGTAAACTGTATAATTGTTGATTGGTATTAAGTATGTATGAAAAGCAACAAAATAAAAAAAAATTGCGTGCTGCGTGCATTTCATTCAAATGAAATTTATGAAAACCTCTGCTGCTGCTGCTGCTGCTGCTGCTGCTGCTGCTTATATTGACGATATCAATAAAAACTAATTATTAGATTAGATTATATAAAACGTTAGCTGCGCTAAAGCGTTTCTCTCTCCTCTCGCACAACAAACACCATCCATATAAATAATGCATTCAAAGAGTGTAAAAG
>JARJDW010007680.1:0-15310 GCA_030264715.1 Adinopsis sp. GC000173 | reverse complement strand
TGTCATGAGTATTTACTATAACAATGTAATGACCGTTGCCAATTTATTTTTATAATCACGATAATCTACGATTTTTGTTGAAATGTATACCATATTTCCGGACGGAGGGAGTATTAAATTAAGGGAAATTTTTCATATTTTCGAAGCCGTGATATTATCTATGTGATCAATTAGATATGATATGTGTATTTTATAAAAAAGAAATGATAGCTTGATTAGGAAAAATACTTTTCTTCCAGGATGCTAAATTCGGAAGGATTTTAAAAAATGTGCTGAATAGAATATCGTATGTAGAAGGGAAATGAAAAATAGGAAATGGTTTTGATTGATGGTTGTGACATTTGTTAGGTAAATTGACGGTTTTTGAATGCGTACTTTGTATTAAATCTGTGATGAAAAGCGTTGCAAAGAGCACTACATTGTTATTGAGTCTCTATATTATATATATGTTAGAAAGCTTAAAAGACGTTTTGTAACGTGTACCTTTGTAGCATTCGCATTTAATGTGCATTGTATGTTACTATAATAGGAAGGAAATCTTACCAATTAAAGTAAATAGATGAAAATAAAAATAACATCAAGAAACAATCTTATTTTCTCAATTATGTCATTATTATGGTAACGAAATTAATTTTCCTTTTATTATTTTCCTATATGTGCGTTTTTGAAATAAACGGTATAAGAATGTTTCGCTTTTATTATGTTAATAATGAGTTGGATTTTATTCTGTTGCCATAGAATACTATCAAGTTTATGGATAAAGTAGCTCAATTTGATCGTTAAATGATAATAAATCATGTGTGACGGGATATCAACTCATATATTTTTATACGCTAGTTATATATTTTTATATTTGAATATCTACGTATTTTTACAAAAATATCTAAGTCTGTAAGGGTGTTATTATTACACATGACATCTTCCATAACATGGAGAAAATTTTATCAAATTTATGTAATTGACGCATGCTACAATTTCTTTAATAGAATTCAAATATATATGTTGAATTCAATTTAGATTTTACTAGAAATATAATTGATGTTAAAAAATGCAACAACTTTTCGTATAGAAAACTTTTCCTTATTTGTTGCTATGTGTAATATATACTTACTACTATATATACTTACATATACTTACATACATTCCTACAACAAACGTATAAAGAGTTATGATATATAAGAAATTGATACATTTACAACTTCATGTCGTAATCATAAGCAGTTCAATTAAGAGCTGTAATTGATTATGTTAAAACTACAACAAATGGATATTTGATGAGAGGTAATAATAAGCAAACACATTATGAAGGATTAATATCAAGGAACATGTTGAAGTTGTTAATATTGTTATTGTTAGTTTGTAGTAGGATTTATATTATAGCGGTATTTAGTTTTTTTAATTAGGAAAATGCAATTACTCCAATTTCAATTACGTATCCAGTAAATTCAAAAGCAATGTTTGTTATTATTATTATCATTTCAATTGCGAGATGGGGCTATTCCTTCGTTGTTAACTGCAAAATCAAGTACATATATATTATAAAAATATCCACTTGTCGATAATTAAATGACATCATTTAAGTACAATGAAAGTTTAACAATAGTTTTTTTTTATTATATAAAATTTTTCCAAATAGTAGTTCAAGAGCTAAAAAATGAATATAATATCGTAATGACATAATTAGTCAAATGTTATTTTTCGAGATGTTTTCCAATTACGCTCAAAGATCTGATACAAAGTACGGTAAATAATTTTAAATGGTCTAAAGTTTACGCGGCATGCATTTGAAGTACATAAATGTCTATACTATTGCTCTTTGAGATGTTGACGTCGGGGTATGGCGATAATGTTATGCTTCTAACGACTGTCTGGTCGGAGTAGAAACGATAAGGTCGAAGACGAGTAACCGTTGGGGACGTTGTTCGAACCTAAAGATATACAAAAATATGTAAAAATCGTTCAAGTAGACGATTAACTAACTACACAAGAAAGTATAGTAATAGGTTTGAGGTGAAAAGGGGCAGAACAGTATGATAATGATATTCTCATGTATCATTAGCATGTATGATGGTATAACTTAGCTAATCTGCGATTTTTGGCCGTTGTGTGACTATTTAAAAAATGAAATCCTTGTTAGGAGGAGACATTTTTATACCATTCCCGATATTAGAGATGCCATGACGAAGCAGCATAGTGCAACCCACTCGTTAGAATCTGGATACAGAATTACAAGACAAAATTCATTTAAATTTTGCGTTGACTAGATAGTTAGAGGCACACTAAAAATGATTATACCTTAAATACTTTTAAAGATTGTTTAACTATTGAAAACAAAACGAGTTAGAGCAATATAACAAGACACTAGATTTGTTTTACATGTTTCACACAGTAATAATCGGCATTTCAATTGTTGGATTCTTATTATAGGTTAGTGGTAAACTAACAAACAGACAACACTTGAATTGTAACTATTTTATATAAACCCTTTCTTTATATTTGATAATAATCAAGATTTGTCACTTATTTTATTGTGAGGTGACTATTGGCCTTGCGGGCTTACACGACAGACGAAAACATGTTTCATGAACTATCGTGTGCTCGGAGAGTACTCAACTTTTCTACATTGATAAGTTGACTTACATCTTTATCGATTTTAAGCGAATTTGTTGTGTTCTTATTCATTTCACAGCGAAATTATTGATAAACTCCTTCAATGTACATAAAGTAGCAAGTCTATTCTATTGTCTTATATTACTCTTTAAATTTTCACGTGTATATAAATTGTCAGAACCGATTAATCATCTTTCAGAAAAAATGGTCATATGGCAAAATTATTCTAAACAGGTTCTTATTGAAATACCAAAATAAGTTGAAACTCATTTCGAACGCTATTAAACAGAACTAAAACTTCGTAGAAAATAAAAACTTATGCACAAAACAGTGCTATGTCATTAGAAAATATAATCATATAAAAACCTATAGCCGCAAACGATTACTTCTACTTCTACTTAATCGACACCGTAAGTGTTAAAACAAGTTGTTTTATAATATTTTTCGTATAATGTATAATTGAATACCAATTTGCGCCTTAAAGTTTTTAACTTTCTACGAAGGTTTAGTTTTGTATGATAGCGTTCGAATTGAGTTTGAACTTATTTTACATATTTCATTTCTTATCTGAAAATGGTACCCCCAGGGGTACGCAAATGGTTTGAAGGGGGTATGTGCTAACGGTCTAACTGCAGTATATGTAATTTTAATTTTAAACGTGTCACCCAAACAGTTTTTAACGAAAATCAAGATTGAATTAGTTCAGGAACTTATTTATTATCTTCAATAAATAAATTCATGCATTTGTTAGCCAAAAATAATTTAATAATGCAACTAAACTCTAATTTTAAGAAAACAAATTCCTGTAATTAGAGTTGATGCTGATCAAAAAAAATTTTGTTAAATAATAGAACTTCTACTTCAATTTCTGCTTCTCGTAGGGGTAAGCAGTTGTACGAAAATTGTCAAAGGGGTACACAGATGTTGAAAGTTTGGGAATCACTGCTCTAGAGTTTTGTACGCATGGAAAACAATTGTAGAAATTAGATCCAATCATGTGTGTTTATAATATCTATAGTAGTCTGATTACACAATTTCACCGCTTGATAAAAACACTGGCGGTGATATCATTTTTGTATCACCCTTGTGTGGGAAACGGGGTGAAAGTTCCATATGGATTTAATTCAAACCTTACAACTATAGCGTGTGAAACATGATTAGACAATGAATTAAAATCACTTAAATGTATGGAATAAAAATATTTTTCTTTTAGAAATCACAGCAATAATATTAAATACGAATTAAAAGATGTTTACGTCCATCGTCAGTTAATTGAAATACATACGTAGTCATCTCATATATAAAGAACATAATTATTACTATTGTTTTTGAATGAAATCTTATAATCTCCTTTGACCTGATAAAATTGCTGAACTAAACCAATTAAGAAAGATGTTGTTGTCGAATTATTTATGACGTTTATTTACTTGTGGCGCAATTCAACTTTTTTTTTACAATTGGCATGATGAAAAGATAGCTGGCTTCGCTGTGGCTATCACTTGTGATGCTTGATGACAAATTACGAAACGCACAACAGCTGGGCAACGTCCTAAAAGTGTTCGTCTACTTTGTTGTTTTTGCAGACAGGCAATTATTTATTATAAAACTCGTAGGGTCGATTTCATAATCATTTTAATGGTCTGTTAAAATTTAACTCTTCCTTAAAAATTAAAATCAATTTCATAACGTTTTAAGTGACCATTAGTAATAGTTTTAAATTGTCATTTAAAGGCACCTTTAACTTAATCACCCCTTTCGTTAACGGAGCATTAACGATTTAATTATGAAATCGGCCCTTACACAATAACAATATGCACGTAAACATATGAACAATTACTGTTATATAGCTTGTTAATGCTTTGTAGATTATCTTTGTCTCTTGATCAAATTGGGAAAAATAAGAAGACATTAATATGTTTAAGATCAAGTTAACATTTTTAAATATTGACGAGATAGTATATTATTGCAATAAACCAACAACTGAAGAATTTATGGAAAGCGTCTAAATTGTTTAAGTCTTTCAGTCATAGAATATTACATATAGACATATATAAAGGACAAATTTTTATTTAATTTTGATAATGTGAGGTTAAAAGTAAGTAAAAATGAGTTAAAGCGTTAAAATATTGTCATGTACACTTATATTGTCATGCTACAATAATTGATTGATCGAGTTGTGCTGTTGATGAAGATTTTTGGTACTATCCATGAAACAAATCCATGAAACTAACTTACAGGAAGTGACCTCACTAATAATTCAGTTATTAATGATATAAATAAATAAAACGAGGGCATGTTATGAAACGTAACTCCCTAATTCAGATTTTGTTTCTACATTTTTAGAATAATTGGCTTGCTAAAGTCAAATTATCTATTGTTGTTCTTGTAATGGAAGTTTCTAAGAAAGCGTATATCAATTATAATATAAAATGAATCAAAGAGTTACAACAATGTTGACTACACTTATATTATAATGTTAATTGACTGATCGAGTTGTGCTATTGATGAAGAGTAGATTTTTGACACTATCTTTTACCCAAATGCACGAAACCCAATTTACAGGAACTGACCTCACTAATAATTCAGCTGTTAATGATATTTACATTTATTATTTATTACCATGAGCAGAAATAAGTCAAACGGGACATGATATCAAACCTAACACCTTGATTCAGATTTTGTTTCTATATTTTTTGAATAATTGACTTGCCAAACTCAAAATATCTATTATTATTTTTGCAATGGAAGTTTCTAAGAAAGCGTGTATCAAATATAGTACAAAATGAGTCAAACGGTTAAGATAATGTTGTGTTAATTGACTGATCGAGTTGTGCTATTGATGAAGACTAGATTTTTGACACTATCTTTTACCCAAATGCAAGAAACGCAATTTACAGGAAGTGACTTCACTAATAATTCACTTATTAATAATATGTACATTTATTATTTATTACCACCAGCAGAAATAAGTAAAAAACGTGACATCATACCAAACATAACACCCTGATTCAGATTTTGTTGCTAGAGGTTTCGAATAATTCGCTTGCTAAAGCCTGCTATCAAATGAGGTTACTCACCCCTGATGTAAATTATTTTTCTAATCAATTTATGTTGTAACGTCGCTTCTACAATACAATGATGGTGAAAACTATCTACTAAATTATATCTCTAAATTAATTATTATATAAACGCTAATTTAATTTTTATTATTTAGAAGTGTAAATATTAATCTATTATCTTTATAATTAGTTCTAGTCAGACTTGCGAATAATCTTACACTAACAATGAGATTGTTTGTTTACCCTACACTAATTTATATGATCGTAACTTTTTGAAAATTAATATTTCACCTTTGCGATATTAATTATACAAATGTTATGCTCTATATTACATTAAATTTAATTTATGAAGATGTTCAAATGCTGCTACAATTTTTAAAAATTTCTTTCAAATAAATTAAATATTTAACAGCGCTCTTTTTGCGCATTTTGTTTATGGAATAAATCTTTTCTTTACTTTTTTGCCTTCTTTTTTTTATTGTAATCTTAATTTATTATTAATTTATGCTTTCATTTGTATTTAAAATTTAATCTTGCCTAAAATTTATTTATATCCTATCTGATTATATCTTAACGAAATTTTTATTTCGGTTTGTATATT
Source organism: Adinopsis sp. GC000173 (assembly GCA_030264715.1). Classification (NCBI taxonomy): domain Eukaryota; kingdom Metazoa; phylum Arthropoda; class Insecta; order Coleoptera; family Staphylinidae; genus Adinopsis; species Adinopsis sp. GC000173. The sequence continues at coordinate 9,040 of JARJDW010007680.1, read as the reverse complement.
AAGATAAATTTGCGTATGAAAAATTGATTTTTCTGTAATTTATAATTGTCTTTATTAGAATGGCGTAGTTATTATGATAAGGTACGAACTAATTAATAAGTTTGAAATGAAAAATGGCGCTATTTCCGAAATTCAATCAGTTTTAAAGAATTTAAATGAAAGTATTAGGTGGCGCGAATGTTTGGTGACTGGCTGGTTAAATTCTCGGTAAATCCTAATCTGAAGTGAAGAAAATATATATAAAAAATCCAAAAAGGAACTAAAAGTAAATGGTGGAGAGTGAATATTTGTTCGTGATGTTTGCATCGAACAGTGCTGTTTGTGGGATTAAGCACAGCGAGTTTTTATTACTTAATTAACTGAATGTAAATAAAACGAGATCGATTTCGATTTCCGTGCTCATCGTTCGCGCCCCAGTTTATCCACAATAGTTTGTTTGAACACGAAAAGATTTTTCTTGCATATTGAAAATGTATAAAAACTTGCACAGCATTTCCAACGCGCGGAGTTGTAATGTAATGGCACAGCACAGACGATTTTATTCAATGCCTTGACTCTTGCATTGTTGCAAAAAATGCATATTTGTTACCGAAAGCAATCAGAATTGAAGCAATAATCCTTTTCATTGGCGTTTTTCCGAATAGAAGAATTTAATTGCGCAATTAAAACATGATAAATCCCTTCATTCGAATGGAAAAGTTGGCTCTTTTTATTTTCTATTTGCTATTTCAATACAAACATGATTTATTATGTGGACATATCGTTGCCGATAAAGATATTAATTTAAAAGACATTCGCTAAAGTTGCTTTAATTGATTCCAACATTTGCAATATTTATTGTTAATAAAAGCAGTAACTTTGAACTAGAACGGCATTTCTCAATGCACAATAATTTTAATTAAAGAATACTTGAGCTAAAATTGAAATAAGTTCATCAACAGGATTATTGTTGCTTATTAGTTAATTGTTATATCGTAGCGTAGGATTTGCTGATAATAATTAATTATTTATTTATTCTTGTATACGATAGATATTATTACGATTTTTATTGATTTTTCTTCTCCCGGAAAGGGGGAAAACCGGAATGGTATTCTATTTTTGAACACTTTTTTTGCTTGACAATTTTAGAAGGAAATTATTCACAACAAAAAACATCGTAAAATGAAATTTCGTGGTTGAAGTAAAGCAAGACGTTTAACTTTTTGCCATTTTCAAATAAAATTAATTTGTTTAAAGCGTACGCAAAGCGATACAAAAAAGCGCGTATATATGCGAGACGGCATTAGAAATTTTTGCTTTTGGCAGCTTTCTTTTGTTGGCTTGGCATGCAAGTGTTGGTTTCTTTTAAGATTCCTATGCCTCATGTTTAAGATGGCAGGACAAACTGCATTAGTGTAGAAAAGGGATTTTTATTCCTCGAGGGACTCTGATAATTTTTCCTGGCTTTAGTTTTATAAAGCTTCCTCATGTTAGTGAGTGCAATTTTAATTTTTTTTTTAGCCTGCTATGTCGTTGTTGTTCTTTTCTTTCCTCAACTTGCTGCTGTTTTCTATATGTTGCTAGAAGCAACAACACAGCTGGAAAAAAATAACAGCGCAAGTAGCAAGGCAATGCGCGTAATCCTTGCGAATAATAAAATTTTTGCTCGAAAACGTTTAATTCTTAATATTTTCCTCAGTGCATTGAATTATTTACAACTCGAAAGTAACTTCTAAAATTTGCTTCATTCTTCCTAATCCGTTTTGTATTCGGAATGGCAATTTGCTTTTTTAAATAATAAATCACAACAAAAAATTTTATTAAATTTTTTATAATTTTTAAAACGTACTTTTTATAATCCACCTTACTACAAGCCCACATTACACGATACTACTATATACCATACAATATATCCTTCCACATTTGGCTAAAGCTTTTAGAGAAGCGTTTTTATAATAATAATACTGTAACATGTAACGCAAAATCGATGAATATATAATAATTTTTTCTCATCATTTTATTACAAAATTAACAATTCCATAGAGATTTTGAACATTGTACTTTGTACGTCAATGATTTTAGTATATATACGTATAGTAACTTTATATTGTCATAATTTATTTGCCTTGAGAAAAAAAGACACTGTGTTGTATTAGCAGATTTTATATTAGAAATAATCCCTTGATAAGTCGAGTGGCGAATCCAAATGTATTCAGAAATTGGTTCTAGATTCTCGTACTTGTTTGAGACTTGCCTGTCTGTTGTGAAAAAAACTAATTATTCTTTGCAGCATACTTGCAAGCGTTTTTTTTCTTTTGATTTCTTCTTTCCCGCTTTTTTATATTATTAACTTGCCGCTTGCACCATACGGAACATTTTCTAGTTTTCCATTTATTTAAATTAAAACCTGATACTCGCTAGGCGTTGAGATTAACTTTCTAAATTTATTTTGCGCAATTTATAGGAATAATTACTTTGAAATGGTTGCTTTTATGAAAATTTACACTAATTTTTGCTTGTAACAATTATGAATGTCAAAGCCGGTTAAATCCGTCACGCTAACATGTGTGTTGTGTGTTTTTTTCAATTCGCATACTTTAATTCATTTAATACCGGTTGATTTATCGCATTTTGGGGGAAAGTGTGATTTTTGCAATAAATTTTACTTTTCTAGATGTGTCCATTCATTCTATTTGTTTGTTACATTACATTGCAAAGTTCGAATATTATTATTCGTTGATATAAATTAAAATTAATTAAGTAAGATGCTTTGATATATAACGTATAGTATGGAAATTTATGAAGAAATTTCTTGGTGGATAATTATTAAAAATGGTACATGCCATTGTTACCGAAAATAATAAGTTTCTGAATGCTACTTTTCGCATAAAAGGAACTTAAAATACATTTATATTAACCAGGAATGAATGCCAAACTATAAAACTCAATTAAAACACTTTTTCCGTTATTATTTCTAATGAAAATGATGTTGCGTCTGAATTTTAAATTTATTCAATGAAAAATTTAAAGTGTATGATAAAGCGATATTATTTTGAGCTTACCATATTGTATATGGTATAATGTGGGTACCTGTTAATTATGCAAATGTTTATTCAATAAAAATACGTAATTATCTAAATGCTTGAGTAAATGCTGATAAAGTGTCCTAATAACGCTCAGGTTTGTTTAGTAATTATTCTTTTCGCGTTTGGAATTAATTTAAGAAGGCAAATTATGCGGCCAGACAAATTACTTGTCTTAGAGAGGAAGAGTTGAACGAAATGAAAAAGACTTGCCATGAATGTAAAATGTATCACAATATTAATGATTGCTGTCGTTTTTATTCAAACCGAGAATTAATTGCCAGTTTATATTTTTTGCGCGGAGCGATGGAATAAAAAAATTATCCTTCTACTTTGTTGTGTTGTCTTGTTGCATTTTATATTATTTTAGATAAAATAATGTGGCGATGCGCTTAACAAGTCAATACAATTTTCGCCAAGACATGATATAAATTATGTTTGGATACAATTAGTTTTCTTTCACTCTTAGTTAATACTAGATGATTGATTTTTGACAAGTTTTGTATTTGTGAGGATTCGCATAAATTGAGCTTTCATCATGAGTAAAGAATCATCAAGAAGGCAAAAGCAAAATGTAACAAATTGCTTTTCCATTCTTTATTAAATTTAATTTACTGCGCGCGTTGTTTTTCTTAGACTCTATTTTTTTTCCATCTTTTTTTACATCGACGATGCCGTCGTTGTTGTTTAGGATGAAAATGTAATGATTTGAGTTTACTTATTTCTCCCTTTTTTTTACAGGAATGGAGGCCATAATGTCAGAATTTTTTAATGATTCCTCGACGGCGTTTTATATAATTCTTGTTGTATGGGTTGCCGATCAATATGATGCTATTTGTTGTCATACGGCGATTACGAAAAGGCATTGGTTAAGGTAAGTGCTTTGAAGCTTTTATTATGAGCGCGCTGTAATTTAGGAGGTTAATAAAACGTACAAAAAATTTCCTTTTCGTTTTTTTGTGAAGGAAAATATTTTTATTTGTGCGGCACGGGAGTTAGGTGAGGGGTTGTTTTCTTGGAAACAGGACGCGCGCGGAGGGTATTAGAACTTCTCTGGATTGATCGCGACCCGCGGCTCTCTTACTGATTGCTTTCTTATGAACCCGTCAACATTTATCCCATGTTAACTGACTGCGCAAACAATTGCTTATTGTATTCGGCTGGCCAGCGGCCAACGCATTTTTTCATCAAAACCAACCCTTCACTACACTTCACCTTTCAACCATTGCATTTCGCTGCCACGTAGATTATGTTTCCCATTTTGTGGATGAATAAAATAAGATTTGAATGTTTTTTTTTCTGCTTCTTCTTATTTTTTGGAAGATCGATTAAGACATAAAAATATTTTTTACGCTTGTTACATAACATTTCTTCTATATACGTATTTTTGCCGTTTTTTGTTGTTTGATTTTTTTTACCTTTAGCGGATCGTTCGACAACAAAAAGAATCCTATATAGCTATATAGCATTTCTATATTTTTCCTTTTTTTAAATCGTCGCTTTATGGTTTGAAACTGAATAGCTGTTACAACACATGGAATGACAACTTATTCAACAATCGAATTGAGTTTATATACCTTATATTGCTTTTAAACCAACAAACAATATTTGCGATTGTATTTAGTCGTTTCGCGCAAACATCTTTTTCAAATTCCATTAAACCTGAACGAACGGTTTTAAATCACTATTTTATTTTTTATTTAAATACAATTTTATACGCTCAGTTGAGAACTTATTACTGTAAATCAACTAAAACATAATTTTATTAAACTGTCTGATGAGCGAGTGATGACACGCATAATCAGTTACGCGAATTAAATAAGCTGTCATAACAAATTGCATCTGTCATTCAAAATATTTTATTGGCACTAATTGTTATACAATATTTAGCTTTTATAAGGGCAAGACTAGAATGTTGCAACAATCATTCAGAAATATTATGCTAATGAAGTTGTAGATCTTCCTTACAAATTCACTTTATAATAATGCTGTTGCATTTTCGTCAATGATTATACTAACTATAATATTTTATTGAAATTTGAAGTCAGTTTCTATTAATAACTAGCCAAAAAATCACGTGATTAAATGTAAATTTGTATTGTATCAGTAATTATATCATTTAGACTGTTTTTATCGATTTTTACATTGAATTATATCAGAATAATGTTCTATTTAAGTACAAAATCTTTTAATTAATAAAATTTTGAAATGAATTTTGCTCGTTATGCGAGGTTTGATTGTACAGTGGTGTGGTACCTTGCGTTACGAGTTTAATTCGTTCCATAAGCGGTCTTATAACTCAATCAGTTTTATCACCCGACGGGAAAATTCTCGAATTTTAGCTCGTGTTTCAAACTAAAATAAAATAGAATATTAGTCTGAGTTGTAGCTCGTGTCTCAAAAAGATCGTTGTTGACCCGTTTGTGGTTCCTCCGTATATTGCTTATCCGTAATGGAATGCTTCCGTGATGGAAAAAATGAAATATTCATATTTTATACTAATCATATGTTTACTTGATTAAAACGTTTGTGTACGAACAAATTTGAAGCGAAAGAAAAAAGAGCGATAAAGTAAAAGCAGCGATATTCTAAAAATTAGAACTTAATTTGCATTTATATAAGTGAATGTACATGTTATATTTACATTGTTTTTGTTTTGTCCTTACTAAAAGGTCTAGCAAAATATTTATTCAAACTCAAATAAATAAAACTGGCTTTTTAGATGTATGTACATTTTCACAAAAAGTGCTTTCAATTTATATTCTGCTAAAAGATAAAATAATTAATTAGTTAAAGTGAAAATATGTAATTAATTGCAGAGTATACAAGCTGGACGATAAAGTAATAGCGCCTTTATAAGATTTTCATTGCACTCTACTTTTTAAATCCACATTTGCTTGTTTAAATAATAATCTACGACAAACTGTGCTATTCTATCAAATTATATACGGAATTTCCTAACAACTTCCTTTAACTTTTGGTTAAACTAGAGCATAAGTTAATCTATATAATATACGGAACCTATTAAATGGAGCTTTATCTATAGTCAGACTAGAATATACATGTGTGCATGTATTAAAGATTTATAACGGATTGTGCTTGAAAATTTCAAGAAATACTTTGTTGCTATTATTTTCATAAATAAATAAATAAAATTAATTGAAGGTATTAGGGGTTGGTATTATCAATTTTTCGAGTAAAGTAAAAAGTGTCGTTCCTTTTTTAATCTTAACAAAGCACAGCGAGAACGTTCTTTAAAGTGTAGATTGTGAGCAATATATTTAGCGGCAACTAAACAATTACAATTATTAAAAAATAAATGTACAGTTATTTGTTTCTCAAGCGACATTATCGATTTTTCGCTGCTTTCATATGCGATGCTATTTTTATCTAATCTAATCAAGGTAAACTTTCTTTCACTGACATGATTTTGTCAACTTTGTTGTTTACGCATTTATTTTTTGCTCGTTGTATAGTAGGTAGGTAGCTTCGGAAGACAGACGCTTTAGGCTCGGTGAGGTAAAATAATTACACAAATCATCAATTAAAACATGGTGTTGTTGTTTAAACATTTTCAATTAATTCGTTTTAAGCAGTTTTTAAATAAATCTAGCAACTTAAATGTGAAGCTGAAATTCGTTTAGAGAATAATTGGTTTTCTAAATTTTATTGAAATTTATGTGCTGTCGATTAAAGTTTTTAAATATAAGGAAAGCATTTTACATTTTAAGTAGCAATCCGGCTGCATTTAAAAATGTAATAAGACCACCTTAAGAAAAAAAATATTGCAGGAATTTTAGGTTTAAGTGAGTCTTAATAAATTGAGTTTCAAGTAAATACTGGGTAAAAGTTGAACCAGTTTGGGTTAAAAGCAAAATCAATTTTAGTAATGCAATAGTAAAGTTAAATTTATAAATGAATCCAATTTATTATATTTAAGTATTTGAAGGATAAATATTAACAATGACCACTGAAAGTAACAATGACTGAGCAAATTCTTAAAAACGTTCATTATGATGAAGATTAATGTATATTTGTGAGCCTTCCACATCGATATCAACGTGCGAATGTATTGATCCGAAAAAGGAATAGGGCGTGAGTAATATTATTTTTATTATCACATTATTGGAACAAAAAAATCGCCGGAACGTCTAATGGCAATACAGATTTTGAATATTATTACTAAATATAGTACGTAGAGTACGCACAATACGTTCCCATCTTGCGTGGAGTTTAATTGTTGTGAAGCATTTTGTTTTTTATAAATTCTCTGTATGCGTATTTTCGTAGACGGATAAAACCATCGGCCAATTTGTTTCATCAAAAATAAAAACGGGAACAGATCAAACGTGAAAAATAATTTGTAAAGAGATTATCAAAATCGACTCGTATAAATCCACCTGGCGCATACAAATTGCATTATCAGGGACATTTTAATCCCTTCAAACAAAAAAAAAATATGTAAAACCGAAACCATACTATAGTTATGGTTATTTGTTCTTTAGAATATTTTAATCTGTATATATGGGGTTTATTTGTTAGTTGTTTTTACCGGTTGTGTTAAAATATTGATTTTATTAATTCCAAAATTCAATCGAGCTTTCGGTTTTCAAAGCTTTTTTATTAAATGATTTAAATATTTTCTATGACATTCCACTCAGATTCGTTTGTTTTTAATCAATTAATAATGTTATTTATTGTGTAATCTATCAATTATGAAGTGTTTTTTACTATATCATGTTTAATTGTTAATTCAAAATGTTGCGTTTGAAATTAGAGAGATAATAAACAAAGTATTATTGTCTAATTATGAATTGAACAAAAGAAAGTGTAAAGTAGTATTGTACAACTGTTAGTTGCAAATAAGGTTTGAAGGGTTAACAAGCGCGAATACAGTCGTTGTGTGTCTCTCACCTCTCTCTGTGCGTGCTTTTATTTTCTATATAAATCTATATTAATTTGCTAAATATAGGAGTAATAATATAAGATGAATGACATATTAGTGACGTACATTACAAAAACACACATTTAGTTATATAAAATTGAGACCGAAAGATAGCATATATACATACTTGTAACAAAGAGTTTATGTAATTAATATTTTCATTGATTTTTTAGGTACAGTATGATATACGATATTTTATATGCAAAATAAAATGCATATATAAACCATATTATACCGGTTTTATGAAATAATTCGTTTTTAATATAAATTTAAACTTTATTGTCGGTAAAATAAGCTTTAGCAAAATAATACTCGCATAGTAGCCCATTAAAAAAGTGCTTCAGATGATTAAACACTGGAGGAGAAAAAATCAATTTTTACATGTAACATTAATACTTCATTGAAATTCCATCCCTATTCTCAACTTAAAAGTTTTCGAAAAAGCAATACAACACCACTGCGTTCACTTAAAATTTTGTTTATGTTAAATTAAAGAATAGATAATTTAGCTACTTAATTTACACAACAACAATCAAGTGTTTATCGTGAAAATTGGTGAACTTATTATCGAAAGCAAAAGTTCATTGTCTTACTGGATTTTTTGATAATATGAACCGTTTATTATTTTGTAAGAATTGTAAATGTTACTCAATTAAGATACTGAGCGAAAGTGGAATATATTACATTAATTTCGATATATTTACCTTTATTCAATGTAAAAAATACATTTTAAAAATAAACCGCTCATATGTTTGTAAAAACTCAATAGGTTTGTTTTTTATTCCACTGAACATGAACATATGTTCATGCACATGAACCTATGTGCATGAACATGTTTCCTTTATGTGCCGCTGGTGCAGTGTGGCGCTGTTATAGTTGACACTTGTTCACAGAATATATAAATGATATAGAACAGCAATGCATAAACAATCTTAAATTTGGCAACCATTCAAATGACAGATACTGCACATGTGTAAAAAGCTGCACCCAAAGAGTATGCTGCACCTATTCTCGAATGTGTGCACAATGTTCA
>JARJDW010007679.1:0-30909 GCA_030264715.1 Adinopsis sp. GC000173 | reverse complement strand
GCAAGGTATATTTGTGTGAATGTCTGTGTGTTGGTTGGAAAATTCAATTGAGATATTTATGTGTAAATAAACTGCTTCGTGCCTGAGGTTTTCCTTTAAGGAATTTTATTTCATATCCGTTCTTGTTGGTGGTGTGCTCTATTCTTTATTTATTTACTAAAATCCATATAAATAATTACGTATTTGATTTGTTTCGTCGTTGCGCGTATATGAAGGATAAAACAAAACAATCTTCATTTATCTAATGGAGCGAAAGAGTTTGTTTTTGATTTGCAAAAAAATCCACCTCTTCTTTTTGATCTAGTATTTGCCGGAATTTGTGTACTTAAGATTATACTTTACATTATATCATTACCCACAATCCGTTCTCAACGCAGTAGCCGTAGACTAGAAAAATAAAACAAAAAATGTGCGCGGGGATTATTTTTGTATCCCGCTATGAACGGTTTGTTGTTTTACTTAACAAATATTTATTCAGTTTAACGCTATAATAACACACACACACACACACACACAGTGAGTATAGATGAACTCGCTCATTAATTAATTAGAAGAGATAATTATATATTTTGTGTTATTTCAGATAACTCTTATTCCAACAAAAATCAAATTGTTGATGCCAGTGTCGGATTAACGCTAATTAGTAGGCCCTAGACAATATAAAGTAAAATTTCACGACTTTCATGGTTTTTGCTGATGATTTACTTGACTTTTTTCATAGTTTTTGTCGTCTTTCCTCTGCTTTTTATGCTTTTTGCCATTTTATTTTGTTATTTTTCGTGCTTTGTTTCGGAAAGCAGCGAGATAATTGTAAAAAAACATCAAATAAACATAAAAAGTTGTTAAAAAGGCAAAAAACCGAAAACAAATAGCAAAAAGTAGCGAAAACCGCTACAAAGTTATAAAAACAGCAAAAAAATATGTAAAAACGCTGGAAAAGTGACAAAAGAATACGAAAAATGCACAATACGCAGGGCCTAATTTAGGGCACGGCAGGCAAGGCAGGCAAGGCACCTGCTCGGGGCCCGGGACAAATTGGGGCCCGTAACCGCCTCCAAATATTGCTTTATTTAATATTAATGCAGTAAAAAAAATCAGAATCAAAATTTGGAAACGGACCCATAAAAACAATTCTGCCTTGGGGGCCCGCAAAGGTCTAAATTAAGTCCTGACAATATGACGCAAAGAAGGTCCCACTTATTGAAAATTTTCGACTTTTTCATAGTTTTCACTATTTATTACAACTGTTTGCCATTTTTTACACTTTTTTCTACTTTATTTAGTTATGTTTCTTACATACTATAAATATTTATTCAGTTTAACGTTATAATAATGCACAATATAGTATTAAGTAGGCAAACTCGTTCATTAATTAATTAGAAGAGATAATTATATTATTTCAGGTAACTTTAGTGGATGGCTATTTTATATATATAGAAAATTGCTGTTCAATATGCATGGGGTGCATTTACCTATAAACCAACGTCCTATTAAAGTAGTCACGTAAAGGATATTTCAGAAATTTCGTATTCTAATTTAGTTCTGAAATTGCTTTGTTTCTCCACACACAAGCAAACGCCACCAATTAAAGCGTGATTGGAAAAATAAACCACTACAACGATATATAAATATTAGTACTTCACGATAAGTTTTTAATGGTTGTGAATTTACTGGAATCAATTTGTTTGATTATTTAATTTCCACTTTATCGTTCACAATAACTAACTTTTATTAATGCGCGTTCGCATTGTGTTTCTATTCATGTTTACTGCATATTATATTGATTAATATTCATCTTTAAACATGAATATAAAATAAATTTTTATTATTAGTTGGAATTGGAGCCGAATATTATTATTATTTATGATTATTGCTTCCTATTGATAATTATTATTTTAAATGAGTTTTTAGGCCATAAAATAATAAGAGCGATCGTCGAAAAAATTTGTGAACTTGGAATATTTAAAAAGGTAAATGTTAGGGGCGCCGTGAAATTTTATGAATCCAAAATCAATTTTTCGGAGACAAGATGCTGGCAGTACCCCATTTCTAGGTCATAAAATTGTCACATTTACTTATAGATCAGCAAATAGAAACACCTCACAAAAAATCAAATGATTTCAACCTTTTTTATTCATTCACATGTATGAAATTGCCGCTGTCGAACATTTAACCAAACATCAATGCTGCAAAAATTAAGGGTTCCTCCTGCCACAAATTGAATAAATAAAAATGTCAAACATCGCCGTTCATGAGTTGAAAGTCATCAAAGCAACTACATACATAGCCATATATCATTCCGGGGCAAGATAAATTGCATTAAATGTTATAAAATCCAAATTTAATATTTTTTATAAAAAAACCCACTTTGATGGAAAAACGAACATTAATTTAAATTGAGATATTAGATGTGAAATTTCGCTGCAATAAAATCCAACCAAATGTTAGCTGTTTTTTCTTTTTTTTTTTAATTAAATGTGAGCCATTATAATAAAAAACGCATGTTTTTGGGGCTTTATGCGCAACTGTATAATTTTCAAAAATTTGTTGTTAATTTTTGCAGCGAATTATAAACCATCATGCATACATTTATGCAAATAATTTTTATGGCATGTATGTGGTCGTTATCATCATTGGCGGCAATAAAAAACACTCAATTTACATAATAAATGTATAAAAAGTATCCGACCATCATTTAATTATTAATATTTTTTCGAAATTGTGTTGGCATATGTCCGAGCGCGCGCACAAATTAATCATTTTCTAATAATCGCCCATTTGCGCTTATGATTGCGCGAATTTATAAATCATTCAGAAAAACAATGCAATTGCGTAATAATATTATGCAGACGAATAAATAATTAATAGAGTGGTATGGTGTTCTCGTCCAACGCGTTTTGTCCTCCTCGTCGTGTTGTATGTGTATAATAAATGGTCGCAAATCAATTTTTGAGTAAACATAATATTTTGACACGTAGTGAGTGCGCTGATATCATGATTACAATAACGATCACATCCATCTCGCTTTCGCCTCTATGATGCGTCCATCTCCGTCCTCCGTGGTGTGCCGTTCAACCCTAAACCGAGCGAGGGGGAAATCCAAGCGCGCGCCTGGTGTTTTTTTTCGCTCACAAAATCACCATGCATGTAAAAATAAAGTTAAAATTAATGAATGCGCCTTGCGTTTTTAATAATGGAAGACAATGGACGCTGAGCATTATCAATTATCCCCCCCCTCCACCACCCTCCGAAAAAACTTTTGTTTGTTGAGTGTGTATTTTGATACACAAGCAAAGATGAGTTTTTCCTCCGATCTGGAAAAGTTTTGTGTGTGTGTGCGACAGGCGCATTATGCGAATGCATCGGAACGTTCGTTTCCGGTTCGAATACCCAGCCAGCCAGCTAGCCAGCATTCCGTACGACCTCGCTAATTGCCGTTCCCCATCAACGTTCGCCATCCCCCTACTAATATATAATGACACCCGATGCAGTTAGGGTGCCATGTGTGTATATGCTTCAAATATCTTGATGTGTATCGGATTCCGGTAGACCTATTTGTGCCCCGAAAACCAACCAGATTTATTACTTGTGCGTGCGTAATGATTTTTAGCTAAATATTTCAATTAGANACTATATACTTCAAATATCTTGATGTGTATCGGGTTCTGGTAGACCTATTTGTGCCCCGAAAACCAACCAGATTTATTACTTGTGCGTGCGTAATGATTTTTAGCTAAATATTTCAATTAGAGCGCAAAAACACGTTATCAATCTTGTGCAATTAAATCCATTTTAATGAAAAACCAGCATGTTTGCTGCTACTAATGCCCGTACCCGCGTACCTATGCACGGTTGTTATATAGTTTATTTTTTGTTTGAAATCGAATTGCACATAAATCTCCCGAAGATTATTACTCGAGTGGAAAAATATGCGCCAGCGTGCACGTTCTATTGCATCCATCTTACAGAATCACACGAAACGAACAACTTTTTGAATGTCCATTATCCGACACCGCAGCACCCACCCGTATGTGCACCCACCGTCCTTTTAAACTAGCAATTCAATACACGGCGCAATTTTCGACAAACAGCAATCTCCATTAAATGCACACACGTTCGCCGCAGCAGACGACTTTCTAAAGCGCCGCGCCATAGATACCGATCTCGCGCTGAAAGAATCCTGAAACTTCCGACCTTTTCAATTGAATATTTAGAGTCGAGTTTTTTTTCTGGGCTCCATACGGAGCAGCGCACTGCTTTCACATTTATCACAGCGTTAAAAAGGAAAGATTTAGTGCGGTTTATATGTAAAAGCTTCCATACCTCGAGGCTAATTTATATCAAAGGAAATTGTCGAAAACATGTGAAGGGGAATGAATGAAAAATTGGCGTTTGACTTTTTTTTATATATATATGCATATTCTGTTGTAGTCACACGATATGTTTAATATAAATCTATTATCTAATATAATATTTCAAGCCAAATCGTGCATTTTTTTCCTCCCAAGCGAAAAATTGCGCATTTTGGACGGCTTTCAAAACTTTTTCCCATATATGGTATATTAAATCATTGATGATAATTCATTTTCACTCAAATGCGATATATAAATATTAATCATATTAAAAAATGTAAAAACATAGGGGTGCGGGATACTCCCACATTCGGGACAATTACATACAGATTTAATTAGTTTGGTGTGCGTCTTATGGTATTAAATGTTTTCGGACGTGTTACAACAGCGGCGCTATTGATTCAATTTCGCCTCCAAAAGGGAAATTGGCATTTTGTCGAGCCGCAAAATCTCAAATCGCGCATTGAATCACTTAAACATCTGGTTAGTATAGTACATCTCTTATATTTAATCGGACTCAAATCCACCAAACGATCGATCTTAACCACCACCAGCAGCAGCAGCAGCAAAGCATTATCTTCCCTTTATTTTCATTACGCACAATGAGGAAGGGGATTTATTCAGCCGAAGATCGTTTAAAACAATATTCGCGAGAAAAAAAGTCTATATAAGAAAGAAAAGGGCAAAGCATAAGTGCTATTAATATCTGTATATGTATATAAAAGTAAAGGCTCAACAAAATAATCCTATTTGTAAGTTTTGTAATGTAATAAATGACATTATTATCCTGTTATAGTCTTTAATAACATTAGAACGCTATAAGAAAGAGCCATTACATTGTCCTAATCCTTTTTTTAAGGGCGCAGATGCTTTTTAAGTCCCCATATGCACTGCTACTTCTTGATTATCTCCTCCTCATGAAGATTGGATATTCATAGGTTTTCCTCCTTCGAGCGTATTTATTAGATTTTTGATACAAGTTTAGAAGAGGCAATGGAATTAATCTTAATTTTCTTCGAAGCAATCTAATAAAAGCATGTAATTCTAATTTCGTCTGTGAAATTCCCAGAGAAGATCCGCTAATTGGCTCCAGCTTGCGTCTAATTTGCCCTCTGTCTTACTATAAATAAGTCACTGCGCGCGCTTTTAAGCGTTTTTGGGTGAATACTCGACACTAATTCATTAATGATGTCGGTCGCGTACATTTTTTCCCTCTATTTGCAATCGTAAACTATAAAAGGTGAGTGCGAGCGAGGAGTGACCCGGACTTGGTTTGTTTACACCTTTCTATAAATACGACCGGATAAATATATTAAAGTCTATTCAGCATAGCGAATCGTAAATTCTCTTCTGTCATATAAAATGGATAATGTTGGATTTAATGTTATGTTATGTTATATATATGCTCAAAGTAACATTTTAACAATGCACCTATACCAAAAAAAAACTAACTAATTGCATTAATGATAATTCATTACATGCTACCACCTTCACATTCAATAATTGTTTATTTATAGATTTAAATGTATATGAAATAATTATTCTATATATCATATTAAGTATTCAATGACAAATACATAAATAATAACATAATTTAATTAAAAACGCAAATAGATAATGCATTAGTCAATATTAAAGTTTAATTAATTATTTAACATATATATATATATGGTATATATATCAATCCTCCTCTCAATTTCCACATTCTTCAAGTATTGATTGCGTTTTAAAGCGAAATTGAAAGGCACGAAAGTAGAGGGTTTTAAATACTATAATTTGAGATGAAATTAACTTCAATAGGACGTGGAGAGTGGAAGTAGATTCAAAGAATTTTATGTTATTTAAACTACATCTAATTTCATTATAATTTTAGTTTGTTTTTTATTACATGAAACATTAATTTTAATTATATTCCTATTAAAACGATGCATAATTATTCATTAAAAATTTGATTAAGAACAGATTTTCATTTAGTTTCGTCTACTTTTTATTTAAAGTTATTCCTGTTTTCAATTCATATTTTTCGACAAAATTAACGAAAGACAATGCGAAAAAGCGGCAATTTAGAAAATATATAGACAACATAATATCTCACATCACTCGATTTAGGTATAAACTGGATTTTTTTCAGGAAAATCAATGTAAATTGATAGCTAGAATTAATGCAAAACTAAAGAATCCCATTTGTAATTATCAGGGATGTTGTGAAAGCCCGAAATTAACTGTATGTAATTGCCCCGGTCTAATACACCACAAGCGAAAATAATACCGAGTAACTAATATCCAGTTTATAGATGAACAACAACAACGTGTGTGCGTGTCGCTTTTCTTTTGCACCACGGATCACACAAAGAAACCCTGACAATAAGCTCGCTCGCTCGCTTGCTCTCCTTTTTGAAAGCTGCCTTATTTCGTGAAATGAAAGTGGTTATTAGTGTATGTTTCTCAACATTTTTCAGCGTTTTTCATTATACGAGTATATTTTTTTCTTATAGTTTAATAATGCTGGCAAAAGTCAACCACCCAATTAATTATTAATCTAAAAAAAATGTCGTGCTTGAACCATGCTTTTGTCTGTGCGTGTTTGTTTGTATGTGTGCTATGTGGCAATTTCACACGTACCGAAGATTACTTTCGTATTTTTTCCAACCGAATCCCTCCTCCTCGAAGTAGACAAATTGCAAAACGTGTCGCTACACTAGTAGCTAATATTCTCTTCCATTTCAATTTATCTTTTTTCTTGTGTGTTGTGCGCGCTTCAATGTTCAATTTCTTGCAAGACGGAAACAAATCAAAATGAGACTTTTTTTTCCCCGATTCGTTGTACGCTTTCTGTTGTTATTGATACACCCACAAACAACGCGTTTCGTATATTTTAATGAGAATTGTTGCCGAGCTTTATATCGTCGTTGCATGGCGATAATTTAATAACCGATTAAATCATATTTTCATTGAAAATGCACCCTACTGCGAATCAAACTGACCTTTCACCCATCATCGCATAGACCATCCCTAACATATGCACGAAGAAGAAGAAAAAAACGACTTTTCGTGTAAATTAAAGTTTGCACGCGAAACCCCAGCCTACTTCCCACGGATTTAAGTCCTCTCTCGTCGTGATACAGTTGTATGTTTGGTGGGATTTTTGCTGGCTCTTTTGTTTATGATCGCGCACTAACAACAACCAACCAACAACAAACAACAAAGAACTTGTTTTATATGTAATTTGTGTGAAAGTGTCTACGATATAAATCTTCCTGCTGCAATCCGTACACACACATACGCTAATATTATTCCACGTGCGCTTCAATCATTCAATTATTTCCAACACGCGTTTTATTGAATAATTAAGAATGCGACTGGAGGATGCTTTTTGCAAATCAGTTTCCTGTTGCTGCTTTTTTTTATAAACGCACGCGTTTAATATAATATTATGCACCTGCTGGCAACATTAACAAAATTTAATTGGTCTGTGAAATTTTAATTACTTTATAGGTAAACAAACAAAAACAATTTTATTGTTTGCATTAAAAAAATTTGTGTGAGAGTATTACCATTCAGAAGAAAAATAATTTTATTGCTTGTGTTTACACAATAATTTTTCATCTCGCAAGAAAATTTTCTCGGTAATGGAATGAATCATTTATCTATCTATTGAGAGAACGATTTTCTATTTCGGTAGTTGCAAGAATTTTATGTTGAATCATTAATTGTCAACTAGATTTCCTAGAAATTGAAACCGAGCTGCTATTTTTACATACATAGTATGAGTAAAAAGGAAGTTTTATGAATATTTCAAGCATATCAAACTATTTTTGTTTTGTTACAATTACTTCTCGTATCGGCATTTTACAGCAATTTATTTCATTCGCACACTAATTTGTATGGAAGGCAATTGCAGAGTAACGATACTTTTTATCAGGAAAATGTTTTTTATAAAGAGATGCGACTTTATTTGAGTATTTATAATGATGTCGAATGTAAAAGTTGTTATTTGTCTGTTTGGCAAATAGAAAATATTCATATATATTGAAATGGCTGCTTTCAATAATAATAAGCACATTTCGGAATATATATTAACTTGATTATTGATCCCTCGAAGCCAATCAAACGAACTGATTGTCTTCCTTATACCATACCGACAATTGATCATTATTGTGCTACCAACTATATAACTTATAAACTTAAAACCACTTTTAAAATATCCCTAATAACATTCAAATTCTATACATTTCAATAAAAATAAAACATTCACGAAGAGCACATGCAATTTTGCAACTCGAAATTTCAATTGATAAAAACGAAACATTCACGAATAGCGCCTGCAACTTGCAATTCGAAATTTCAATTTATGCCATACCGTGCAATGCCAGCATTAATTCCAATTAAGAAATGATGACACGTTTTTCACGAAAATAAATAATTTGAGAGGCGCCATGAAGGTGTCAAGTTACATGTAAATAACAAGTAGTGATATATACAAAATTGTATATAATTATATTTACCTAATTGCAGAGGAATTAAAAATGCCCTGTAAGAAATGTTTATATTTACATTTCGAATGTGAATTGCGCGAATGTCTTTTTAAAATGCGTGTTACCGCTCCATTTCCGCGCGTTTAAGAAAGAAATCAAATTAAAATTTTATTGCAAAGTGCAACAGTTTGAAATTTTCATTAGGTACTATTAGCCATCTTAGATATATTGATACATTTTATTAGTAAATAATTAACTAACACTCAGCTGTGATAATTACAGAGCAGACTATTTTATATGAATTGAAATAAAAAATATCAAATTATAGAGTACGCACATGCATAGCGCGCGCTGTCCTGTCCAATCATGGGGGTTTTTTTTATTATCAGAGTCAATAGGGGATGATTATAGATTGATAGAATTGTGAAGGGGGTTATTAATTAAGTTGCATGATGATGAGGGCTTTTTTTGTCGGGATACTAAGTCATTATACACTACTTGTGAAAATTTATTACGCACGCCTAAAGAGCGAATTAATTGTTTCGAGTAGCACCGACAAAAAAAATCTTCATTACGCGCGTACAAGGTGCGGTTAGTTTTTTTGGTTAAATAGTGGAACCTGCATCGTAATGTATCACGTCTACCCTCTACTAAATGTCTAAAGCACCAGTCCGGGGATTTTGGGAAAAATGCGACGGCGAACACGCCCAACTGGTCCACATACAAAAAGGCCATAATACAACTCACGAATAAAATGTATTGTCGCGTTCAATTCGATAAATTTCAACTACTATACGGGAAACGGATTAATTGTTTGCGGGCAAAAAATAGTCGCTCTCACATTAAATATATCGAACGATGTGTTTTTATTTTTTGCAAAACGCTTAGTTATTATGTTGGGAAATTAGTTTTATGACCAGCTTACATTTATTTTACACTTTCTCAGCGAACATAAATTGCAACGTATAGTCGGAAGGTTGTAAAACATAAATTTACTGTCAGCACGCTTCTTCTTGCTTTTTGGTTTGCACCAGCAGAATATTCCCTTTCAGAAAATTTATTTAAAGAATATTATTAATCGGTGGTGCAAATTTGTTGTCTTGGCGAAATATCTATATAAAATATGGTGAAATATTGCAAGAAGCAATAAATTCTCTATCTATGAAACATTTATTATACTAAATTCTAAATTTGTTTGAGTAAAAATTGATGGATGATTAAAATTCGATATTCAACATTTCAATCTTAGAAAATCGATAGCTAAGTGATTATTTTAGATTTTAAACGTTAATTAATCAAAAAAGAAACGAAGTTATAAACCAATCAGTGTAAAGCAAGAAAGTTTTTTTTTTAAAAAAAAGGTGTTTGTAATCGCTTCAATTAATTACTGAACTTTTTAGAAAATGAAATGAACATGTTAAAAACCCTCCAGCCAATAAAAACATTATTTTTCTTTGTGAGCAAAAAAGTGCCAATCATTAATTGCAATCCGCAGATGAAAAGCAATTTCAGAATGCTTTTATAGACTGGCTAGAGAAAATGCCTGTCATAATTCAACTTTGAGCGCGCGCGCGCGAGCGCTTGACCATCAAACAACTTTGTAATTGCAATTAGTATGTGAAAAATGTCTTTGTGAACGACGACAAAACAAAGTTTTTAATTAAACCACGCGCTGAAATCTTAATATTGAACATGTGTATAACATTTCGATAATCTAACCGCTCTGCGTGCGTATCGCACACACAAAGTGCTATGAAAAGGGTGTTTTACCGGAAGTGATGCGCTGCAATTAACATGAGAGTATAGTTGTTGTTGAAGCACGTGCTTCTTAAAAGCTTGTTTCTGTGCTTGTTTATCACCACCCCGGCAAAAAAACAATAATCTCGTTTCTTTTTCGCTCAGAAATTTAATTCTGGGCGGAATATGATGAATGTACTATGTGTAATAAAAACAATGCGCGTTTGCAAATGAAAGAAGAATGAGAAGAAAAAAAGGATACACAAAGTGTACTATACTACAATGGGGAGTTTAAAGCATAATCATAAATAATCACAAGACAGAGTGTGCTTCCGCTGTCTGCAACCACTTCCGCTGTTTATTTCCAGATATACACAACATTTTATTCAAATAAAAGAGATTTTTAATTACGTATTACTACATAGAAAACTCGCTCTACGATTTTTTTTTGTTAAAAATTTAATACCGCTGCCAATTAAAAGTTTATCCTTTAATGTGATTGTAGTAGAAATGTAATGAACAAACTTCATACATATATAGTACAACATTTCAAATTTATATGAAATGAAATGAAAATATTTTTGATTGTATTTGAATGAAGGATACCACTCGAAATTATCCTTCGCAAAATGGAATTTCTCGCATATATGTGAGTAGTAGTAAGTGAGTGAGGGTGCTAAGTCTCAGACACTTCTTCAATTATAAATGCACCCCCTTTACGAGGAAGAAGTTTCCCATCCACTTTAGATTTTCGCTTCAATTGTCTGTGTGTGTGCGTCAAAGCAATGCACTTTTAAAATGTTCAAGAAAAATGCTGGGAAACATCATACACGATGTGTCAACTTGTTGGATAACACGGAGAAAAACAAAGTTTTCACATATTTTTAAGTGACATAAGTAAGAAAAATTGTTTTCGGGAAAGTGAAAGATGGATGCGCAGTGAAAAATGTAGTAGCAAAAAAAAATAAGTTGCTGCTACACGTTAGTTATTGGAGAATTAAGAATTTTCATATATAACATCGTTATCATCAAAGTAACAAATCTTTGCCGAGGGATGTCACGCATATTAAAGAGATCACAGGCTTTTATATATATTTACGCGCGCGCGACAATAACACCACCAACACCGTTGTTGTAATTTCGTCCTGCGTTCTCAAAACGTCACATTCAGGTTGACTGGATTTCTCACTTCCTTCATGTAATTCCTTCATGTAATTCCTTCTCGTTGCTTCCCGCCTGCCTGGGCTTTATTATTACACTTTGCTGTCGCATCATTAGCCTGTCGCATGATTTATCCACGAAATGTGACCGAAATAACAAGCAAGCAAAAAACATTATTTTTTTTCGCACTAGTAATAATTCATTTAAAATTGAAATTGCAAGAGATAAAAAATCTAATCCGCGTGTAATAAGTGATCTATTATTATAGCAAAATCAATATCGAGCTTTGATATTTGAGGGAGCCTGGTTATAATACTACAGCGGCAGCATAAGTCGAAACCGCAGTGGACATAACTCGGGATTATCATTTGGCAGCCGGTTATGACGCCTAGCAATGTTAATATTGACTGTCGTCATGTTTTGCTAATCCCGCCCTGAACTAATAATATACCACCCCCTACTACTATGTATAATATCAACAACTTGAAAAATTAATAACCCTTTCATCATATACGCTAAAATATTTAAAGGGATATAAGCAAAACGTCATTTTTAATAGCTCTGACTGTGACTGACACCCCCTCAACCGCAAAGTGTTAATACCCCTTTTTCAAAACTTTCTTTATCCAAATATTGGTTAATAGATAAAGTTGAAGGTCTATCTGTGACGTCACAGCGGTAAAACATTGTACAAATACGCTTTGATTCCGAAACGAAACGCCGCGCTTCAAATTTTTTAACATATAATTATTTATTACCAACAAATTATAAACAATTTATACATGTAACACATTTTTTTTTAAACAGATTGAATAATTGCGGTCTAAAATGAGACCGCGTCGCTCTCAACTAAAATATATTTGAAAATTTCCGTATGTTTAGATACCGCGCACGATGATGGATGCCATTATTTAGCATATGGAATATAATATAAGTATATACTGTCAACGCGAAGGGCCCACATTCATCTTCACCCTTCTACGCAAAATTTGTAAACAATGTATCAGCAGTTTGATCATTCTTCTTCCCTTTAATTACGAAACGCATTCGATTTTATAAGCAAAAGCAAGATTTATGCGCGCGTTGTTGGTTGGAAACACACTTTTGAATTGCAAAACCAACAAACAGCCACGGGAATAGATAATGAAGTCGAAGTAAATATACTTCAACACAATATTTTTTCAATCCACTGTTGAAACATGTTTTAATGAACTATTCATCATTACAGCCAGCCAGCTACCAATAACAATGCGTCGGACGATTACGATGCGCTATTGAAATTTTATATTGATGATAAGTAAGCAAGCAGTTGAAAGCAATTAGTTTTAATTCAAATTCCATTATACATATTTTTTTGTATACCTGCATAAATTGTTGGTAATTAATCACTACAAAACTATTTTTGCTCTCAAATGCTAATTACTGTTGGCGTGTTGACGCGTTTTTAAAATATTTTATTACCTCGACGCCGTAATTGATTTTTTATTGCGATGGACAAGCGTGGAATTAATTTTAATAAGGATATAAAATTAAGAATTGATAATGCAGTATGTGTGCCGAAAAGTGTGCGCGCTCCACTCAATTCTTTTATTTCTTATTATTAATTTTTAAGTATTCAAATAGTCGCATCGGATGCGCTGGAATTTGACGAGATTTAAATGAAGTCGAGGGGATGTATAGAAAAGTATGTGAAGGGGCCACCTTTTGTCACTTTGAGGGTGCGAACTCTACGACGAAATTTCCATATGTGACGGGGTGAATAGTTATGGAATACGAATACAATTCTGTGTGTGTGAAAAAAGACGAAAAAATATTGATATGCGATTTTCGAAGGCTTTTATCCAACAACGAAAAATTCAATTTAACACATTTTACTCGCGTAACGTGTTACAAACTTACCTTCTTTGACGCTTGTAAGTTGCGTGGTCGGGCAGATGCTGGAGCTGCAAGGCGATATTTGCGTATCCTTGCCGGTGCACGATTTCGCCTGTCCCGGTGCTGTTAAACACTGCCGTCGTCGTATTTTCGTACAGTTTGCACTACATTCCGACCAATCCGACCATTGCGACCACGTTGCTGAATACATTAAATCACAATTAGTCTATTTGTTATTAAACAGGCTTAATTGGTAAACAATGATATTGTGTCTGTGTGTTGCGGTATTATGGTAAAGTATAGCTAGTGGCTTAGATTTGTTTCCTTACCCGTCGTCGGTTCGAAATCGGAAATATTATCCACAACCAGCTCCTCTAAATTATTGCAAGCATGGGCGAAAGCATAATGAGAAACAGCAAAAAATTTACATATAGGTATAGATAGGATGATGAAAAATAGGATGAGCGCAATTAAGGTGCGTTAAAAGTGCGCCGATGATAATAGGTATAGCAAAAACTAGGTTAGGTTAGTAAAAATATATGTTAAGAGGAGGAATGTATCTAAATGAAAATATCTTGCGGATAGGGCTTGAGAAATTGCCAAAAATGTTTGATTTTTTACATATAGATAGAAAGGATATGGAAAAAGAGGAGAGCGCAATTAAGGTGCGTTAAAAGTGCGCCGATTATAGTAGGTATAGCAAAAACTAGGTTAGGTTAGTAAAAATATATGTTAATGAAAATATTTTGCGGATAGGGCTTGACAAATAGCAAAAAATGTTTGCTTTTTTACATATAGATAGATAGGATATGAAAGAAAAAGGAGAGCGCAATTGAGGTGCGTTAAAAGTGAGCCAACTTATATATTAGTTCGGAAGAATGTATCTAAATAAATGAAAATACCTTGCGGACAGGGCTGACAGTCCTTCGTCTTTTGTATGCTCGGTCCAGCGCATTCGCTGCCACCGTTGCTCGGCGGCGGATTGTTGCACGACCGCGTTCGCTTCGTTCCGATCGCCAAAGTTTGTCCTGGACAATGGCAGGGCACCCATTGAGACCATTGCGACCACCCACCGTTCACTGTAAAAGACATGACAATTTTATCTCTTCTCTGCGATAACAATCTCTCTATTCTTTTAGTACAAAAGGTACAAATTCATTTCACATTGTTTTCTGTCTACTTCGGCGGATGTGTGTGTTTGTGTTTTTTATTCTTTCTACCCGCACTTTTCTGTTTTGCGGGAAAATTAGAAAAGTTTATTTATTTAACTTCCATTAAGTCGAAAAGTTTAAATCTCTCACACAAACAAACAGCAAAAAAACAACAAATCGACTTTGCTCACTTGTTACCCCCAGCAGCAGCAAATTTGTGTGATTTGATATGGTAATTTTTAAACTGGCAACACGGCGGCGACGGAAATTGTAACAAAAATTAAGTCATTACATCCAATTTACTTGTTTAAATTATGATATATTGCATTTGTAGCAATAAAAAGCGATTTGCATTGCACACGGTTAATTAATTTACTTGAAAAGAAGAGAAAAATAATAAAACTGTTGTGAATGCAATGCGAAACGATTGACAGCAAAAACCAGAAAAAATGTCCATTATTTTTTTTATCAGTTAATTAATTAAAGCCTCCTCATTAGCATCTCGCTTGGTTTTGCTCCAAGAAGATTAAATTTTTTCCCAAATTAAAATTCTTCGAATGTAATATATAAATTATGAAAGACGACTTTTATTACGTTATAAAAATTGCCATGGAACGTTAAAAATTGAAAGGAGAAAAAAATCATTTAATTTCCTTTTTTAAATACTTTGTTTAAAGATAATTTACGAGCCAAGAATAAAGATGTTTTATATTACATACGCGCGGCGATAATTGTGCATGTGCACAATTTTTGTTTTTATTCGTTTTGTAATAAAATATGTGTAATTAAATTTATTTAAGATTTATATAAAGAAACACTTGAAGTAATTTGCGTTAAAAACCATTCTTTGCTTTAGTGGAAGAGAAAAATGGTTGTTAGATATGGAATTTTTTCCAACTTCAGCGATAAACCGAGATTACTCGCTTCTAAAATAAAAATTTGAAAATGTACAAAGATTATTCCTTTTTTTGAATGATGTAAATATCGTTTACCATTCGAAATTAACATTATTTCTTGTGGGAGTATGTTCAATGTCAACTTCGGGTGGAAACACGATATCCATGTATGTGTACGTCGGTCATAACGTCACTTTTTTAACCATTAAATGTCAACTAATTTTCAAAATTTGTATTTATAACTCTAACAAAGCAAATATGTTCAGTTGGATTGGCCGTGATTTGGACGAGAAACAAGCCGTGTTTGAGAATGTCGTCGAAGGTCTTAAAGTTATCTATAAGAATAAGCTGTTGCCGTTGGAGGAGGCGTACAATTTTCAAGATTTCCACTCGCCGCAATTAAACGACGCCGACTTTGAGGCGAAACCAATGATCCTGCTTGTGGGTCAGTATTCAACTGGTAAAACCACGTTTATTAAGTACCTTTTAGAGCGCGACTTTCCCGGAATACGTATTGGGCCCGAACCGACAACCGATCGTTTCATCGCCGTTATGTTCAATGAGAAGGAGGGAGTGATACCGGGAAATGCGCTCGTTGTCGATCCGAAGAAACAATTTCGTCCGTTATCCAAGTTTGGCAATGCGTTTCTAAATCGCTTCCAGTGTTCGCACGTAAATTCGCCGGTGTTAAAATGCATATCGATCATCGACACGCCCGGAATTCTCGCCGGTGAAAAGCAACGAATTGATCGTGGATATGATTTTACGGGGGTACTCGAATGGTTTGCAGAGCGTGTTGATCGCATCATATTGTTGTTTGATGCTCATAAATTGGATATTTCAGATGAGTTTCGACGGTCGATCGAAGCGCTTCGCGGGCACGACGATAAAATTCGCATAGTTTTAAACAAAGCAGACATGATTGATCATCAGCAATTGATGCGCGTCTATGGCGCCTTGATGTGGTCCCTCGGGAAAGTGTTTCAAACTCCGGAAGTGGCGAGAGTGTACATTGGCAGCTTTTGGGATCAGCCGCTGCGTTACGATGTTAATCGAAGACTGTTTGAGGATGAGCATCAGGATCTGTTCAGAGACTTGCAGAGTTTACCTAAGAATGCGGCGCTGCGAAAGTTAAATGATCTAATTAAAAGAGCGCGTTTGGCCAAAGTGCACGCTTACATAATTGCCGAGCTGCGTAGGGAAATGCCGAGCATGTTTGGCAAGGAAGGAAAGAAGAAGGATTTGATTAGGAATTTGGAGAAGATCTACGATCGCGTCCAAAAGGAGCATAATATTTCGCTCGGCGATTTGCCGAATATTACGCGTATGAAGACAACGCTTTCGGTACAAGATTTTAGTAAATTTGTAGGACTCAAATCGCGCCTAATTGAAGTGGTCGATATAATGCTGACGCAGGATATTGCCCATCTAATGTCGATGATACCGCACGAGGAAGTTTGTACCGGATCGAATATAAGTGGCGGTGCATTTCAAATTGTTTTGGACGATCACAGCTCTCCGTTTGGATATAAGCGCGGCGAGGGCATCAATGCGGGCTTTGGCGAGCCGGATTGGATCGTGAATAAAGAACGAGCGCAATACGATGTGATCTTCGAACAACTGCAGCCGGTCGATGGGAAAGTGTCAGGTGGCGCGGCGAAATCCGAAATGGTCAAGTCCAAACTGCCGAATTCCGTGCTCGGCAAGATTTGGAAGCTGTCTGATGTGGATCGAGATGGATTTTTGGATCGCGATGAATTTTGCCTTGCCATGCACCTGATCAACGTTAAGCTGGATGGCGGTGATTTGCCTAACGAGTTACCCGATCATTTATATCCGCCGTCGAAGAATAAAAAAAAGTCATATCTTGTAAATCAATAGCGCAAATAATAATAAATAAATCGAACGTAATCAACGACGCAAATTCGGGTTGCATGTTGTTGATCGTGTGTGTAAATACATAATGATAATATTGTAGTAGAGTGTGCAGTAGTTTTTTTTTTTTTTTGAACTAAGCCGACCCTTACGACGCGTATAATATACAATACATTTTAATCCCATGTGATATTTTTACTGCGCTTTCAACTTACACATGTTTACAATTTCACGTTGTAAATACACCTACATGTTTGTTGACAAACATTTATTATGTTGAGACTTTTCACTCTAAATAAATCTGCATAATTTTATTAGCTTCCACCGACTAACTTACTTTTATTACCTGCTAAATTTCATTCCATCTGATATCTGCATATATTTTATTCATTAAATTTATACACACACGCTAAATTGTACGCATTAACAGCTGAACAATCTAAATAACACACTATGTCATATTACAATTCCCTAAACTAAACAGAAATCCATACTCATTATTTTATTCGCGCTTTTTTGGTTGTTGTTGTTGCCTCTTTGTGCCTCCATGCTCACTCTTCATCTAAATAAAACAAACATTAAATTTGCAATGTAATGGAAGTGCTCCAATTTTAATACGAACAACAACAAACGTCTTATTTTAATTGCTAATTTGCCAAGTAGTAAAATGCGAAAATGAATGGGAAAACATATTTTATTCCATGCATTGCAATTTTAAGTGCATTTCACGAAATGGAAACGCGTAATTGTTGCAAAGATTGCTAAATTGATAAATTTTCACTTGCAAACGTTTAAGTTATTTTATATATATATATTGAAAGTTTCTCATTTCTCACACCCACAAACACGCATTTAATTACTTTAATTACATTTTCTGTTATTAGATTATACGAGGCTTGGTCTACAGTCGCTTAAATCACTCAAAAACGCTGCAAAAACTATTTGTAATTCAATTTGTTTAAATTTTGCGTTTCGTTTTACAATTGCAAATTGGTCAATTACACATGCTAATTAACATGCTTTGCTAGTTTGCTTTGCAAAGCTAAACTTTGATGCGCTGCGGCAAACTTGTCGTGTCGAAACCAAAGAAATGATTATTTTTGTTGCTTGCTTACTGCGTATATTAAATTATTATATAAAATGCATAAAATATTAGCTTTACCACTACGACACTATTGGATCAAATAAAAGAGAAAATTTGCATATTAGTGCAATAATTGTAAACATACGTTGTTGGTGGTTGCACCATTGCCATTACATCTTTTATCAGAATCTCATAATTACCATATATAGAATGTGATTAGACCAGATTACAATGTACGTGTGCAAACATTTGGCAGCCGTGTGTGCATACATAATGTGTATTAATGGTAAAGATATTCGCTCGTAATAAAGGATTCTGTTTAATATAATATTGATATGTAATTAATTTTAATTAGGTTTGCTGTTCGAAAACATTCTTTAATTGGAGTTGGAAGAAAAAATTCGATGACTAATTACGAGTGAAACCACCGCACAATTAATCGTTTCCGTTGATGATGAATATATAAAATTCACACTTAAAATTAATTCAAAACTTGCGCAATATCGAAATAAAGTTATAAAATTATTTAAATTTATTATTTTACAGCAATTTAAATCGACTTTTCAATAATATATTATATCTACTTAAGGCTAAAAACTCATTTGTAGCAATTTTTTTCTTCATTATTAATTTTACACCCGCAAACAAAAACAATTTTATTGGAAATTATATTCCCATTATTTTCATTTAATTATATTTAATATACGTTCTTGAATGAAACGGAAAAGAAGTAGAAAAAAGTATTAAAAGCTTTTTTATTCATCATAATATGTATTATAGTATACTTTAATTTGGTTAAATGTCACTTTTTTGACATCTAACATTGACCAGCTAAAATGTTTTGTGTATAAAAGTTACGACGCTAAAAGCTACTTAAAATTCTATTTTATAGTAATTGAAAAAGCGTGAGATTGAAAATTACCAGAGTCCATTTTGCAATGCTTTTGACATTGAAATCATTTCATTGTATGTATAAATAATATATTAACTGTTAAATATTTTACCATACAGCTGTCACCTTACGCACAATTTTTTGCGTTTTAATTTGTACCTATATAAATACGTGGCTGGTCCGTAAAGTTTCTAGCCATTTTTTGAGTAATTTTTAGTGCAGCCGCAAATTTTTTTTTAGCATCACCACGTCCTGCTTAAACCGAAAATTTTTTGATGGATTTTTCTTTGCGCTGGTGGAAATTTTTGCGACTTTTTTCCTTTGATTTTCGGCATTTTCCATCAAAACATTTATGGATTTTCATTAAAATTAATCAAAAATGAATAAGACCACAGTTCTTCTTCATCGTTGACTAATAATGATGAAAGTCACTAAAGAATTTGATGGAAAATGCCAAAATCACAGAAAAATCAAACGACGGCAGTTGCAAAAATTTCCCAGGCGCAAAGAAAAATCCATCAAAAATTTTCGGTTTAAGCGGGACGTGGTGATGCTAAAAAATAATTTTGAGGCCGCACCAAAAATTACTCAAAAACAAAACTTTTCGGACCACACACGTATACAATATTATAGGGTATTAACTATGACAATGTGAAGTCTCTAAAAGTTTTAAAAGTTGAGAAACACTGCTATAGAGAAGTGTAAAAAAACTTCTTCTCAGATATATATTAATAATGTAAGTATATATACTACACTACAGTCACGAGTTAAGATTACAAAATAAATTAACTATCATATTGATTCTCATGGTCGAGAATTAATTTTTGAAACTCGAAACTCATGGCATGCACATACACAACTTTGATGCTGATGATGATTTCTCTTTTTTTTTCACGCGCGCGCTGAAACTCTGGTTAATCTAATGCATAATGTAAGAGCGACGAGTAACTTTATATAACGATATATAAGGTCAAGCGACATTTTTTCCAGCGGAATAAATTACACAACGATGAAATTTACACTACATGATGATTTTCGGCGGTGTATATTTAAAATTCATCGTACGTTCGTAAGACAATGGGACCAGTCGAAACACCCGCTGCTCGCTCGCTCTCAAAGTGGATGAAGAAAAAGCCAGCAAGCACAACTGTTATGACAAGCATATTTAACGTTATGCCTCTCTTTTTTTAATATTATAAAAAGGAAGCATGCCTGTCAGTTTATTTATATTTAATGACCCCCTGGTACATATTTATTATTTACTTGCAAGCATATAGAAACGCGTAGGTGTGTGGTCGATTTTTTCCCTTCTATATACTATAACATTTCTTTACTTCATTTAATTACCCAACAATGCCACATAATTCATTTTTCGGTCGTAAAACGCGTCTTTCTTTCTAACCATGTCTGTCTCCCCCCATTGCAATGCAATTAATTGTTTATCAAATTTCTACACAAAACTTCATCTCTCGCTTGTTGATTCAGCATCTTTTGACTAAATTAAGAACGTTTTGTACAATAAAATTTATGATTGCAACTCAAATAAGAATAATTGCTTTTTGTTTCTCTCGCAAATGCGTTTATAGAAAAACAGAAAAGCACAATACTAAACGCGAGCGCGCCGCCGTTTTGTGTTAACCGAATGGAAATTAACAAAGTTTTACGAAAATGCGCCTTCATCAACAGCAACATCACGATTGTGAATACATTCATACACACACAACAGATAGAAAGAGATGACTAGGCGGGAGAGTGAAAAAATACAACACAAAAACTTCTTGAAGCGCTTTTTAAAGGGAAATTAATTCCAAATAACTCGCGCTTTGGTCCATCAGATTATTTTTGGTGGAATTTTCTTGTGTTTTACGGGCGCGCGCGTTTAAGCAGCTCAAATATTTTGATATGGATCGTAAAAGCGGTTTTTAAAACTTTAAATAAATTTTCTAACTAATCGTTTATGTCAGTGTCTCCCAAAAAGTGTAGTATCTGTAATTTTAATTCAAAACTGTGACGTCACAGGTAGACCTATAATATTAATCGCCTATTTGGATCACTTAAAATAGTAGTAGAAAGCTGTAAATGGACTCGATTACTATTATTAGACATCACTATGAGATATCATGCTTAGATTTGCAAATATCGAAAAAAAGTTGAAAAAAAAATTTCGGGCGAAAAAACGGTAAGCGGTTAAGAAAATATTTTTTTAGACCACTTCTAATCATCACAGCAAGCTGAAAATTTGTGTATATACTATTATTAAGCAATACTACGATATTCAATTTTTATATTGGCAAAAATAAAAAATAAATATTTCGGCCAAAAAAATGGCAAGGGATTGTTAACCTCACGATTTTTGCCAAAAGTCGATGGATCATCGATTTTGTTCAAATTTTGTATAAAGGGGTATTTTGTTATTCTAAAACGATTAGCGTGGTCAGTTGCTTGAAATTTCCCATAAGAAAAAAGTTATGGGCCATTTTATTGTAAAAATTCATGTTTTTCACGATTTTTCCCCACTTCTTTATAATTTTTTGCTTTTTCTCCGACACCAATTGATGGGAAATTTAATTTTACTTAGAAAAGAACTTCAAGTGTGGTACGAAAATCGTCAAAAGAGTACACAGTTGTTGAAAGTTTGAGAAATACTGGTTTATGTTGTTTCTTCTCACCCCGTATTACTTTTTCAAATATACATGCTCGTTTTATACGATAAGATAATCTACTTAGCGCGAATATGTATAAAAAATTACGCACGCATGCATATCGTATATAGAAATTTCCGTGGTGTGCGCGAGCGAGCGATCGTGCGCTTTATTTTTAATAGAATTAAATTGAAATTTATGATAACATGAACGTTAAATACTAGTCGTTCAGCTATTGAATTTTCAGTTGTAAACTTGAGCTTGGAACAACATAATCGAATTGCAAATTTGCGAAAATAAACATTGCACATATTTTCGTTTCTAACATGTTAAGTTCGTAATGAAAATACAGCAGCAGAATTTATACCAAATGTTTTCGTCGCCAAAGATTTATATATAGTATAACGAAAGCGACCGTCATCCATTTTAATCCTTTCAATGGAATTGATTAATTGATGCATGCGGTGAATTGCATTTTGTATATCATAAGTAAAAATCGACATCGCCAGTGTTAAAAAAAGATGTTTTATGTTAATTATTAACGCATTTGTTTATAGTAAGATAGACGAGAGTTCTAGACCTGACACAATACGATAAAACTTTCTAGGCGATGAAAATTTTATATAATAACAACACGCTGTTACGATTTCAGACTATAAACGTATGTATATTTAAAGTACTCTTTAGGCATATTATTCTGGTTTGCACAACCCTGCTATTACATATTGTTTGTCGATTAATGCCATTTTTGGAATACTAATAATATACACTTTGCTTGCGCATATAAGCGCAAAAATAATCTGCTAAATGCTTTCATTTCGAAAATTGCTAACATTAATAACGCTTTGCATAAATTTTCGTTGATAGTACTTAATTATGAATCCGATATTTATATATAATCGTCAAAGACAACTGCGGCCTGCAATCTGCTACCACGTTAGGGATTTTAATTATGAAATTTTTAATTAAGCAACGTGTATTTTTTGTTTGAAAAGTATACGTGCCACTTGACCTGTACATTTTCATCTTCGAATTAAATTTTGGCAAGATTTCTATCCGTCGCAGTATAACTACATCGCTAGAGAATGGGAAAATATTTATTATCCAATTTGTTAAAGGATAAATTGGATTTTGAAACATTCTTTTCCTGTTTGAACGTAATAAAATTGTAAAATGTATTAAATCAATTATTCTCCAACTACTCCCATTCTTTTGCGGCCACAATTAGTTTATGTTATATAATCGGGAAATAAGATTAATTGTTTCCAATTAAATTTCTGTGAAGAAAAAAGCGTTTCCTTTATCTTAAATTAGGTATGGGCACGTTTAGCGTCGTCACCAACTCAAAAATAAGTGAGGAGGGTTTTCTGGTTTGGTTTATGTTGCATACTTTAAGCTTCCGATACTAATTATTTTTTCCTCTCGCAATGACGAGAATAAGGACGAAAATAAACTTCTAAAGAAATTTTTTGTTGTTGCATTGCTGCTGCCGTAACGCTGTTTGCGTGCGCGCGTTCAATTTAATATAATAATAAAATCGTTTAACGAACATGAAATCATTTTGCGTTTGTTTTACATTTAATATTAAAAGATTAACGGAATTTATGATGGAAAAAATGAATGTTGACATTGTGTCGGGAGAAATATTTCTCACAATCAATAATAAGATTAGACCCCGAGGCTAATTGGTGACGCTTATTTAAAATAGAACCATCAACAATTTATCATTTATGAGTGCACCCTCATTATAATAATTTTCGTTAGCTAGCTACTACCCGAAACAGGTGCCTCGCTGTAAAGGGACGAGTCATAAATTATTTTTACTGATGCCCTTCTTCAGCTGCCTGCACCACACTCAACACACACACCAGGTGAAATTGACAAAAAGCCATTTACATGCAACAAACATGTTTGCACAAAGGTTACACTCCAGTCAGTCCAGACGAGTCCAGTTTTTTTTCATATGTATATGTATATTTTCGGACTTTTTGCGCGCGCGGACATAAATTAATTAATTCTTTTGTTTTCTCCGAAACGATTTTAAAATTCCTTCCAATGCGCGCACATATGGTTTCGCAGAGAAATAAAGAGAGAGAGGTTTTTATTATTTATTAAGATTCATCGTTTATAAGTACCACTGCACACGAGGAAACGATTTGAACGATCCATTAAATCGGAACATAAAAACCTCTGGAGTTGTCCACTTCAGAAATTGGCATCGCTTGATTTCTATTGCTCAGCGATTTTTTGCTCCCATATTTATTAAGAAAAATATTTAGAAAAGGCATTGAATAAACGAATAGGCGTGTATGTTTTTTTATTCATTTTGCTTTTCGCTAGAAACCATTCCTTTTTCAAAATCAATTTACAACAATATAAATTTGCTACGTTGTTGTGTAAACGATATTTATTACATATATTTCTAATTGATTTAATTAGCATTAATAAATTAAATATCAGAAAGTTTTGCTGCTGCGACTACCGATATATTATTAGCATATTAGATATGTTTAATTTAATTAACATTCTCGCTAATTGAATAATTAAAATCCAATTAATAATAAAAGATGAATGACATTTTTAGAGCGTATAATATAGGAGGAAATCGTGTAACATGTTTTAATTTAAATATAATACAGTCTACGTTTTTAGTAAAAGCCTAATCTGATTATTTATGGATGGGAATCAGCAAGAGAATGGTCCGCTGCTGCGATGTGAATTTAGTTTAATGGGACAAATCTTGTTCGGATGAAAACAAATATATACATGCAGCAAGACAAACACAAAAGTCGACGACAATCGATTTCTTTCGAATCTAATTCACAGTTAATTGTTTCTTTGTTTAAGGAGTCGTTCCAATAAAATCAAATGTCGTATAGTTTTCGAAAATCTCCCGCTATTTTTACGAAAATTAAATTCGATGCAAGGTGTATATATAAAAATAAATGCGCGTTGGAAATTCTATTTTCGTCTTATTAATAGTTTGCCTGAATCAAGCTGCAAACGCAATTAAATTTTCTGCTAATTCCCAAATGGAATTTTGTCATTAACTGCTTGCAATTTTTCTGTTTGTTGTTGTTGTCGTCGTTCGGAAACAGCGCTAGAAGTTGCGTAATAAGCCGATCAATATTTCAATTATATCTCGTTCTGCAAATTATTACCTGGAATTATTGCGCGCTCGTAAAATTGAGAGAGACCCGCGTTTAAAATTTTATCTATAATAAATTGTTTTCACCGATGATTGCAACAACATTGCTTGCTTTTCGTTTAGTAATCAATCTGTTTATATGATAATGGCAACATATTGGTGCAGATCGATAGGTTTTAATATCATTGCTTTTAACATCCGCAAAATGATGTGCATCTTTAAGAAATGATTACGTTAATAAACAAATAATATATGCTCAGTTCATACGAATTAAAATTGCTACATGATTGAATCTTTTTTCTTGGCAAGAAGTAGTTTTTATAGCGATATATGAAAATTATAAGTTCTTTGAAAATTTTTTAATGCATTTTATAACAGCAATTGAAACTAATTGCATCAAATTAATAAGAGAAATACACTCAACTTGCCATTCAAATGATATTTTATGCCGATTTACTACTTTATTATAGGTAATATCCATCATTATCATCAATCAGCGAGAGAGCGCGCTATAAGAGGCAAAAAATGCGGTAAAAAATAAATAAAAGGACGAGGAAATTCTAAAATAGGAACAACGCGCTGTTATATCATATAAAATTTTCTTCGCCTAGCAAATGCTAGCGTATCGTGTCACGTCGAGTAGAATGTGTATGAAAAATGCAAATTATCTTACTTGCAAACAAATGCGTTGATAATTAAGTAATGCATTTTAATAATGTCAAGCTTGGACGTCGTATAATATGTTAAATTGCATGCGCGATTAAAAGAAGCGCATCTGGTGTCATTTACATTCTCATAATTAATTCCGTATTACAATATTAATGTGTAAAAAAGCCCACGCGAAAATGCGCGATTAGTAATAATCTTTAACACTTCTTGCCATTTTCGAGTGACGATAATAGTTCGTGTAATAAATAAGGAGGGCACTTAGCCGGCGTATATAATTGAAATCTAATAAAATGCTTGTTATTGCATAGTGACCTCTTACAGATATGCCTTATAAAAGGTCATGCCAGCAAAACACCCCACGTATTTTTGTATTGCATAGGAGAATATAATATGCATATTCCACCTCCTACACTTTTCCCTCAAGCTTGACTTACATCATTAATCGCCTGTAATAATGATCTCTGTAGTAAGATGATAGTCTACATACTCTAGCGCGCTTACTTTCTATAGTTATAATTAAAGCACGTTGTGTAGTTATAGGAAAATCTAAAGTTGATCGCGCATCATTAGCTTACTTAAATCGAATCTCACGGTCCGTATAAATTCGTAACTCGGCTGCTTTAGACGGCGACGAAGAAGACATCATTCGTAAGCGTAAGCCAATCTGACAGATTCAGTGAAGATATTAATAGGATTAACACTCACCGACTACCGTAATCTGAGCAGGTGGCGCGATTCGTTTAGCGGCGATATTCTCCGCCACACATGAGTAATTCCCGGTGTCCTGAGGTCGTGCCTGTCCGATTAGTAAATGTCCTTCGCTGGTTACTATTACAGATGTATCTGATTGAAGCGGCTGTCCACCGCGTTGCCAATACACTCTCGGTTTCGGTAGACCTTGCGGCGGCAGACAACGCAATTCGGTTTGTTGACCCATCTCAACGACTGTCGATGTTGGATTCTCTTCGAATTGTTTCTTCAAATCTGAAAATCAGACGTTGAATTTTAGACAAATTGCTTTTAACATGAGCGAACAATTTTATTAAAAACTTTTTGCCGTCACCTGCTTAAAGAATTTTCTATATAGTAGACAAATTCAATATAATCTTTATTAGAAAATTTTTCGGTTACGCATTTTTAAGTAGGTCAGAGTAATAAATCAGCTAAACAATATTTTGCGCCAAAAAGTGTATTACGTCGCCGCAAAAGTTTTATGAATCGACCTATAAGTGCGCCCATATATACACACAGTGAGAGTGAACATAATGTTAAAGTAAAGTGCAATCTTATGTTCCTACCATGACAGAAAATCAAGAAGTTAACTTTCAATTTGATAAAAAACTTTCGCATTGTTGATCTTTAAATAATATTGTTTTGTCGTACTGATAGATAAGAAATAATTCAGTCAATTTAGAAGAGATTCGTTTGACATGTTTTTAGATGTAACATTTGTCTTGTTTTCGGGATGCGTGTGTATTGTACAAAGCGAAGCAATTTCGTCTCGACATTGTAGCCGCTCCAAAAATACATTTCAAAGGATTCCAAACGTAAAAGCGTGAATGTTAACTGTAAAGACGTGTTGATCGTGTCGCGTCCCATGCTTGTTGTTTTTCCAATGAATGACTCCCACATTTTGCGCTAAACTCATTTCGTACGAAAAAAAAAACAATTTTTATTTTTAAGTGAAATTTAGTTCGGACTAATAGAATTTAATCTGGGCTTGCAAATCAGTTAGTGTTGTTGTTGTTTTATATGTGGAAGAAGGAAAAAATCCCAATTCTATTAAGGATTTTAAAAGGGATTAAACCAATACGATGCGCCCGGTTTGGTTGGGAGAGTTTTAAAATGTTTTCTGATTTAATTTGTGTGTTTGTGCAAAAGGTCAACTACTTGTTTCGGGTTAATAAATTAAGGGTTGCTTAAAGTGCCTGCCTACCTACTAAATTCCTCAATAAAAATTCTCTTAACGAAATTTACCTTAAATATTTTATGAGAGTTGCAATTCATTTGCTTGCGCGCTTTGTGGCATTCCTTAAATATTTTATTATTTATTTAATCTCGCGTATATATAACTGTTGATATCATTGTCTAACTAAAAGAGTTTTTAGTTAACACGCGGTGTGACAGCGCAGCGCGCTTAGTGTAATTTGCTTTTGTGTGTAGGAGAACAGCCATGTTACAATAAATTACGACGAGGACAAAAAATTGTGTTGCATTTTAATGTGCATGTTAATAGATAGTATATTAAAAATTCATCCCGTATATCTATATCTGCCTATATGAATTAAAAAGCGCTTAGTTACGTTACCATAAACTTTACATATTGATGTTGATTACAATTTCACCAATGTTACATGGAATAGTTTTTCAGTGGCAGAATTAGGGGGTGGCAAGCAGGGTATTCCCTATCCCTACTTTCGTTATTTTAGCCAATTTTCACACAATCATTAAGAAATATAGTGATTAGTAGGAGAAAAAGAAAGAAAATTCAGTAAAAATGTAAAAAATAGTTCTAAAGACGACAAATTTGACTCCTTTTCCGAGATTTTGCTTTATTTTGCTCAGAATTCAGCACAGATTATAAATTTTCTGTCGCTTCTAACAATTCGTGAAGGCGGAAGAGTCGAAAAGTGAACTATTTTGCAGTTTTCTTTGTTACTCTTCCTTGTTGGGAAAAATAGTGATCAGTAAAAGAAAAACGAATTAAAATTCATTAGAAATGTATAGTATACTTCGAAAGACAAGATTTTACACAGTATTTATCAAAAATTATAAATTTACTATTGTTTCTAATAATTCGTGAAGGCGGAAGAGTCGAAAAGTAAGCCATAATTGCCGTTTTCTTTCTTGTTTACTTAGTTTTTCTAAATTTCTTAAGATATATGAGTTCCTCAACTAATAACCCTTCAGGTACTTATCTAATTGAAAAATGCCTGCAATTCACTTTCCAATTAAATCTCAAACGCAATGGTCGTTTCGTCGTTCACATTTCGTTTCGTCCGTTTCAAATATTCATTGCGCGAGATAAATCCAAAATTCCAATGAAATATTTAATATCAACAAACGCAACGCATCGTGGGCGCACGAGTTATTAAATATACCTAAACACTGGACGTTTATATGTACGCTTCTGAGGATTATATATTATAGTTATTCACAAATATAATTCATTTCCTTATCTACCATCATAAATTATTTACAGTAGAAATATTTTACAACTTGCACGAGAGTTATTGCTGACAATTTATAATCTACACACACTCTTTTCACTCTTCTGGTGGTGAAAAAAAAAATTATATTTTTGTGTATTACACGAATATCATCAGCACTTGCAAATAGTAATACATTTTGCGCACTTTACATGCGCTCCCGCATCTAAAAAGCTTTTGTTTGTTTGTTGATACGCGAACACCTCACGAATCATTTATTTTATAAATTGGCTTACATTTATAAATTTCAAAAAAAAAAAAATGTAACACGTTTCCTCTACCTTTAAACATTTGTTTGTTTCATCATGATGCTCATCAGCCAGCCAGCGCAGCACACACTAATAACTTAATACAAACTAGCGCTACAAGTATATAGAATTTCAAAGAGCGTTTGTTGGTTTTTAAATTACCTAAACTAACAATGTTTAAATGATTCATAAAATGCGATGAAAACGCCATTAAGCTGCCTGTGTGAGAAAAAAGAAAAAAAATTAAAATCATATTTTTGTTTCAGACTAAGATGGATGATGCAACTAAAAATATATAGTAATATTTTTTTTAATTAATTCTAACGTCTGCTTCCTGTATTTATAAATACCGATAAGTGCTGATACAAATCACGTTAGCTTGAAAATAAATCATTTTTCGTTCGGTTTCTAATTAAGTTTGAAATAGGGGGGAGGTGTTCTATTTGCGCCGATAAGATTATTACTAAATGTATGAACATTTACAAAGCACTTATGCACTTCGAATGTCTCTTGTCACCTCTTCTTGTATGTGTGTGTATGAATTGCATTAACCTTATCGCATACGCGTTGCAAAATATACCACAACCCACCACTATACTCATATTTGTACCAAGACAAGATCGAAAGCACAATAACAATAAGAGATCTGAAATATTACTTGTCAGACTTGCTTGCATGATTCCATTCAGGTAGCGAGGCAGCTCTATACCTCGCTCGATGTATATGTGTGTGGATATATTGTATACATCTTTGAATACATGACAATACATTCTTTATTTTTCGTATGTTATATGCAAGCAGATAGATAAAAGCTCAACTTTGGTTTCACACGTGTTTATTATTTATATTATATGTACAAATACGCCTGGCAATGATACATATATAATAAATGTTGTTTGCTTTTGTATTATAATAAATGATTTGGATTCGAGAAAATTTTGCTATACACGGATTTTGAATGCGCACTTTCTTATTCAATTGAATTGATAACTGCATAAATACAAATATAGAACACACAACACTTGCAGCTCTATATGATTGATGATTTATTTTATAAATCATTTAATAAATTTACTGTAAGATAGACGCTATATAAATCTATTACACTAATTATTCCATAAAACAGACAATAAAAATAAAATATAATAATAAAAAAAATGTTACGATGTCATAATGTGCTAGTTAAACAAAAATATGAAATAATAATAAACTTATTGTCTTGATACATAAATAACTATTATATCGTTTTTTCGCGCACTCTTGATTTCTTGTGAGAAAATTTCGTAGCTGTTTAAAATTTCCCTACACAAATATAATTAAATTATTTTTGCGAAATTTACTACGTAATTAACCTTAGAAGGTAAGAACAAGTCTTCCTTTTACCGCAATATAATAAATGTCTGCAATTTGCGCATTATGTGCTAGGTGAAAAAGAATAGATAATATTTTCCGCATAATTTTCTATCTATTGTTATCTTAAAATCTTGACCGAACG